>VYZR01023272.1:402-11544 GCA_013400675.1 Oxylabes madagascariensis
GCGGCGGCGGTTGCCGGGCGGGAGGCGCGGGCGGGAGGCGCGGGCGGGAGGCGCGGGCGGGATGCGGCGGAGGGGAGGTGCGGAGCGGGACGGAGCGGCGGAGCGGGGGCTGGGGGAATACGGCGGGGATAGCAGAGTGCCGCGGTGGGACGGGAAGCGGCGCGGGCTCTCGGGGTGATGTACGGGCCGCTGACGCCGCCTGTCCCCTCAGGTCCCGGCGACCCCGCCGCCGCCACCAGCCTTCCGCCGCTGGTGCAGGGCCCGGCGCGCTGCTTCCTGCGCTGCACCGTGTCCCGCCTGCTGTGGGCCGCCCCGCAGCCGCCCGCCGTGGTGCGGCTCCGGTGGTGGGGAGAGACCTCCGGCGGCACCGTGCTCCAGCCCGCCGGCCGAACCGGGCAGCCCCCGGGGAGAACCAGCGCCCGGTTCGCCGTGCGCTGCGGGCCCCGGCAGCTGGCAGCGTACCTGGCAGGTAGGAGCGCCTCGCCCTGAGGGAGCAGCCGGGCCGTGTGCTGCTGGGGTTAGGTCAGGACGGGAGGACATCAAGGTGTGCCAGGGCAGGGTGGGCGTCAGGAGGAATTTCTTCACGGGAAGGGCGGTCGGGCTTTGGGAATGGGCTGCCCAGGGGGTTACCCTCTAGCAATGGTAAGTCATTTCCCTTTGCCCTGTCATAAGCGTTCCTTTTCTGGTAATCCTGTACTTACTTATCGTAATTTATTCCCTGTAATAATGTCTGTATTGACCCTTCTTTACCTGCTGCCTCGTTACCGTAATTTCCTTGTACAACATAGCGTTAGTGTCTGGCATTTCTGTCATTTTAGCCAAAAAGTGTGAGTTGTGACCATGGGACTGACCTGAAAATGTTCCTGATTTTTGCAGATATGGGTGTTCTTGTGCTGGAGGTTCTGACCAAACTTGACCACCTCCTCCTTGGCAAAGCGCAGATCACTAAACTGTCCCAGCTCTCTCCCAGCCATCCCATCAAAGGGTCTTTTGCTGTGGTGTCACCAACATCGGATAAACTGGGAGAGCTGCAGGTAGTCTTGATGTCTTTGCTCATTGTTATACATTATGTGCTGTGTCACTGGTGTAATCGGGTGCAGGATTAAGCTGTACATGGCACACTGCAGGCCTGCTCTCTGTCCAGGGCATTTCTGAGCTAAGGTAACAAATGAAAAAACAAATACTGGTGGTGTTGACTTCATTTTGTTTAGAGAGATGTGGAGTAGTTGAGCTTAATGAGGAACATGTGGTCATCTCTACACTGAGAGTGAGTATTAACAGTGGGTTTAAAAGTGGGTATTTGGTTCTTACTCCTCACTGGGCTGGAATAATAGAAGATTTTAACATCTGACATTAAATAAGTTTTCTTGCAGCCCTGGCTCTGGAATATTGATTATGAAAGAGTGTTGACTGGGATTTGAAAACATGGAATGAGAAACAAATAGTTGTAATAATGTATCGTAGCTGGATAATGTTAATATCACTTTATGTAGAAAAGCAACAGTTTTCCATTGCACAACAAGTGAAGTTGAGTGCAGTATTTACTGCACTTAATTAAGAAAAGACCAAAGTAATGTTTTCACATCTTGTCTTTCAGGTCTCACTGGTTCTAGAACCTCTGCCAGAACTGTATGGCACCAGCAGCTCTGTGCCGACCACGGAAGGAAGTTTAGATGCTGCTGCTGCTCGGGGAAGCAGCAAGTCCCAGTTTCCCTCTCCATCCCAGCAGCCCAGGCACACACCAGTGCCTGTTGAACAGGAGTCTGTGGACAACAGCAAAGCCACAACTCCTAGGTACCTTCTTTTTTCCTCATGGCAAAATTGTGGTTTGTTTTGCAGTTCACAGAGAATTTTTAAGTAGTGGCAGTACACTTGTGAGTTATGGGATGCTTAATCTTTTCAAACATATATTTTTATATGAAATCCAGAATGTTGAGGAGTTCTGAGGTGGCAGGGACAATTTCTTGTCTTATAGAAATTTGCATCTTATGTTGACTTAGTTCTAGTCATGCAAATTCACACAAGAGGTGCCTCAAATCATGAATAATTTGGGTTGGAAGGGATCTTAAGGTTCATCTCATTTCAGCCCTGCTGCCAGAACACGTTCCACTATCCCAGGTTGCTCCAAGCCCCATCCAACCTGGCCTTGGACATTTCCAGGGATGAGCCAGCCACAGCTTCTCTGGACTCTTCACAGAGTCTCACAATGCTCCAGCAAAGCAATTTCTCCTGATATCTAATCTAAACCTACCCTCTGGCAGTGAGAATCAGTTCCCCCTTGTCCTGTCACAAAAGATCTTTTGAAAAGCTTTTTATAAAAAAATCTTTTACTTGCAGCTTGGGTCAGTCTCTCTGATGGTCTCAGTGGCAGGTGAGGAATCATTAAAATAACGTCATGTTTCCTTTTGGAGCATGTCCTGAGGGGAGAATTTGCAGAGTTCTGAATCCTTTTACCCACTTGAGTTGTTACTGATAACAACGTTTCATTTTTCACTAGAGGAAAGGCCCATTTGCTCTACCAAGAGAACTCTGAAAACATGAAGGACACCTTTTCTCCTTCTCATCACCATGTGATTTTACCGGATGAACATTTGAAAATGAATCCTTCAGATCAGCCCCTGTCGTTTCCCACCAGCACCGATCCCGAAGCGCTTCCCAGAAGGGTACTTTCCATGCACAACCCAGCTACAAAAGACCTGCTGTCAGGTTTGTGTGCAGCTGGCTTCATCTTTCAGATTTCACTGCAAACAACTCTTGATGATATTTTGTGTGCCTGTCTGGAGGTGAGATTTTCTGAAGCAAAAGAGAGACTTCAGACCCTCTTGCTGCATTATACCAAAAAGGCCTTTACTTAAAAACCACTGTTGCCTGGGCTGGATTGAAGTAAGCATTGGAGTAGGGCATGTTTCCATATGTGCTGTCTTTTGAGTTTCATATTTACAGAAAAGAACAAAACTTAGACATCCTGAAGTGACAAACTACTCTTCCCTAAATTAGTCCTGCTTCTGTATCCTAATAATGCCCTTCCAATACCTAACCCTGTGTGTGCAGACAGGTTCCTTGTACAGCTGACTGATGGAGGATCACTCTTCCTTACTCCCAGATGAGCAGTTCTCTGGTGTATGAAACGTATTTAATCCCCAGTGTGTCAAGATCTCTTTTAACAGCAGAAAACAGAAATTTCTTGACTGTAGCTGACACATTTCTTGTGTCTACACATCGCTTTTAAATCGCATTTGAGTGCTGAAATGTAATCCTTCTGCTTATTTCCCAGCTCTCTTGGATCAAGGCAGTAAACTCCGTGATGCCATGGTTATTTCTGCAATGAAGTCCAGGCCAGACATGGAGATTGAACTGAATAAAATGTCTCATTTTATAGAGAGAGACGATTTTAAAGCACTAACAAGGTGAGTTTGGATTGGGGGAATTGAGATTCAAGCTCCAAACCATAAATTTTGGGGCTTTATCCAGAAAACTGTAGATACTGAGATTTATAGGATGTGTTTTAGGATGCATTTAGGCTGAAAGCAGCACATCATTCAAGTGGGAAGTTAATTTCTACCTGTGAATAAATGCCTAAATTTTGTGAATTCATTTTAATCTTCATGTAGTAAGCCTTGATTTAAGTAATTGATTTTTAATTTCATTTCTTAGTGTATTTGTATTAAGTTCGGTGTTATTTGACGAGGAAATATTAAATGTTGGTAGGGAATAAGAGGAGTGCAAGAAAGTGCAAGTTAAATGGCACTGCATCACAAAGAACAGCTTTCAGAGAAGTGTAAGTAATTGATGACCTAAATGCATGGTTTTTCTTAGGAGAGAAGAAACTTAGATTTCTTTGTCTACCTCTGGAAAAATATGAATATTACCTGTTGTTCTGTGGTAACCAGAAAGCAATGTCATTGTCTTTGACAGTCAGTAATGCTATTGCAAACTCAATTTCATTTCTTTCTGCACAAACTATTTGTATTTGTGTAAAAGTAGATTATTTTGGACTTCCCAGAAAAAACTGATAGACCAATTAATGTATTAATCTTGAGTGTGCCTCAATGTCTTATTTTTCCTTTTCCTGCTGTCTGTGCTTCCGTGGCCGTTACCCAGGAGCCCAAAATGCTTGAAGTCCAGTTTTGTGCCCGCTCCTGAAGATCTCCATCACTTTGGTTCTGAAGTTTCAGGTCACCAATTTGACCTAAACTCTGAGGAAAGAGCAATCCAGTTATTATTGGGCAAGTGAGTGTGGTACACTGCAGGCTTCTGCAAGATTGTTCTTACCTGAGCATTTTGAAAAATGTCTCTTGACTCTTCAAGTTGTGCACATTTTTGGGATTGTAACCAGTGGCTTGTGTGCAAGTGATGGAGGTGTTTTATAGCTCAGCTTTAATGCATGACAACCTGGGTAGCTCCAAGTCACTTGGTGTAAAAGTGATGTCAGAAAGATTAATCACCATCTTTGTTAAAACTAAGTTATTTAATAGCGGTAACTGTTGTGGCCTAAAATATTACATAAAGTACATAAAACAAATACCATGTTTCTTTGAAGAGGAAACACTCTGTAAATTAAAATGAATGAGAAACAATAGCTATTTTTCATCTTTCTCCAGATATTAAATGGACCTTTTCCTCTCATTTTGCGTAGCAGGAGCATAAATGATGCTTCCATTGTGTCCACATCTGTACCCTGAACACACAGCTTCTGGGTCAGATATGGTTCAGAATTTCAGTTCATGTTTCTTGTGCCCTGCATTTATTTTTTCACTGTGATTTATCAGTGGATAACACTGTAGTGTTGCAGATCATAAAGTGATTTTAAACTCACAGCACAGAGGAAACCCTTAAACCAAACTAACCCCAGCTTGTATCTAAAGGTACGTGTATTGTACGTGTATATAAAGGTACCTACTTGGATATACCTTGGGGTATTTTTTAAATCAAAATAAACTGTCCTTAGGTATTACTGGTATCTTAAAGCATTGCAGAAGTTATAAGGTAGTGAAGGGTAAAAATTAGAGGCAGATATTCATAGGTGTATTTTGCGATGAAAGTCATCAAGGTCTGGAGTCGGTTGCCCAAAGAGGTTGTGGAATCTGCAGCTTTCAAGATACCCAAAGTCCGACTGGACAGAGTTTTATTTGCATCCCTTCCCTTTGAGGACTGAGTGACCTCCAGAGATGTGTCCTAACCCAAGCTATCCCGCACTGCACACACACTGCTTTCCTGTTGGGGCAGGGATGTTATCCTGAGGGAGCCCTTCCAGCTGGCTCACAGACTGTGAGCACAGCTCTGTCTGGAGCCAGCATAGCCCAAATCCAGGATAAAATAGGCAGTATTGTCCACAACCCTTAGAGACTGACTGCAGAACGTGGAGCACTAAGGTGGGTTTCTCTCTCTTGTATCCACAGTGCTGATTTCTCTCCGGGGCATTTTTGGGACCAAACAGGCTCCCTGTGGGATTCTCTCTCCCTTGGCAGTGAGGTATATGACAGTGAACTTGGTGATCCCCATTACGACCAGAGTCTGCTGGAGAAGCTTTTTTACACAGCTCCTGTAAGTGGAGATCCAAAGGAAAATGTGCATTCCCTAATGTGCTGAAAAACTGATGTTTGCATGATTAAAAAACCTTCATATTTCGATATTTTAAAACTGAATAAGCATTAAGTATCATAAAAAATCTTGTGAGTATGTGTGTACATTGCTTTAAATTAATATTATTAAAAGAATATTGTTAAGACTATCAAGTCAAGCATTGAGTTTGGAAATTGCTGCGATTGAGGCTGTCCAGGAAGACTTTTTGTTTTTTAAATGCCTGAAATTTTGATGCCATTTTAATCGTTGCAAATGATGCAATGCACAAGTTGTTTGCCGTTTATGTATTGTGACTGTTATGGAACTCTCTGTACAACGACAAGTAACTTCTTATTTACGTGCATTATTTCTGCTTCAGAAATCTGACTCCAGTTTGAGTGATTTCCTCAGTGATGATGATGTTAAGTCCTCAAAAAAAACATCCAAGACAGAAACTCTCAAAAAAGGGGGCCCAGTGAATCCACAGAAGGATTTTCGTGCCTTTGATCAGAATGTGACAGAAACTAAACCCAGGTAGTTACATCAGTTATAGTTGCTTCTGATCTGACCTCATCTAAATTGTATTCCCTTTTTTTCATGATGGAACCAATAAAAGTGTCCCTAAAGATCCAGTTATCAAGGTTATCTTGTACAATACAGTTAGTGTAAAGCTTTTGTGACATTTTTTGTTTTTTGTAATTCAGCTCCAAACAATTATTTCTGACTTTTTTTCTGACTTACACTGCTGTTTTTGCATCAGGTAAAATTCATATCCCCAGAGGAACCAACACAAAATCATTTGGAATTCAGATCTTGCAAATTACTCAAACGAGATTTAAAATTATGGCAAAAATCCTGTTGCTGTTACTCTGCAACAGTGATTTGTCCTTGTGTGTAACTGTATCACCTCCCTGCGTTTGTACATGGTATTAAATGAAGCTTTTCTTTTTGAAGAGTTAGGATAAGATTTTTTCAGATCAACAATGTGGAACACTTTCTGGGTTGGGTTTTTTTTTCAGTTATGGACCCTGGATATTGTAAGATTTTTGTTACAGAGAATTACAGAGACCACCACATTTGTTGTAAAAATACGTTAAAAAATGTGTACTTTAGTGAACTTTGGGCAGTTTTAAGTAACATCCCACCAAGCTAGGTCATGTCAAGAATGTTTCTGCAGTCCTGAACCTCGGTTTTGTCTCTCCAGCTGCTCTCCCACTGCTTCTCCAGGAGCCCACAGAGAAATGACTCTTCTCACATCCTTGGGGGCAGACAGGTTGGCATTGCTGCAGCAAATACATCTGGCCAGAGTCATCATTGAAAGCTTGAAAATCCCTCCTGAGAGCATCCAGATCTCCCCAAGGAGGAAAGGTTTACTGGGAAAACCTCCACGGCCACTGTCTGTTCATAAGTGGTAAGGGGGATTGNATGTTTCTGCAGTCCTGAACCTCGGTTTTGTCTCTCCAGCTGCTCTCCCACTGCTTCTCCAGGAGCCCACAGAGAAATGACTCTTCTCACATCCTTGGGGGCAGACAGGTTGGCATTGCTGCAGCAAATACATCTGGCCAGAGTCATCATTGAAAGCTTGAAAATCCCTCCTGAGAGCATCCAGATCTCCCCAAGGAGGAAAGGTTTACTGGGAAAACCTCCACGGCCACTGTCTGTTCATAAGTGGTAAGGGGGATTGTTTCTTCCCAGTTTGTTTACTGTGCCTTCAGGGGAGATTTCCCTGAGGTCTGTTGTGTAGTCCAGCTTCCCCAAGCTCTCCAGGCTTCTGAGGCCTTGCTGTTTCTCTTCTCCTCTCAGGAAATTGTATCCCAGAGATGTGAATAATTTATCCTAAAATATTACATAAAGTACATAAAACAAATACCATGTACACCTGAAATGTGGGCTCACTTCAGGCTGTGCCTTTCCCAGGGTTTTGGGGAGGTACAGATGTACTTTGTGCCTGGCAGTACACTGAAAACAAAAGGGGGTTTATTGAAGGAGAATCTGGCATATATGTAATCAATGGAAGGAATTAATAGAATAGACGTTTCAATTATCCTAAAAAAAAAGTGTTACAGTAAACGGTGAATCTGGAACTTGCCTGCTGTGTTCAGTTTCATGACTCATGTCAGATTCTTGATGGATTGTGGTCACTCTTCCACTTCTTTGCTCACAGTACCTTCTTTGTGGAGTACCACTTTCCTGTGAGAGCCTCCAAGGATGATAAAGGACAGGCCACCGTAACAACGGAAACCATTCGAGTAGCCTCGAGTAAAATCACAGATGATGGTAAGAGCATCCTTTTTCCCCCTTGGATTTAGTTTTGTTCCATCTCTTAGAAATTCTTTAATAGTGTTTTCTGCATACTTCCTTTGCTGCCTGAAAATCACAGTATGATTAGTGGCGCCTCTGCCCACAGAGTTGCCGTGCTGCAGGTGAGGGAATAATCCTCTCAGGGAGAAGGAAGCCAAATGATTTTTTAATTAATTTTTTTCTTCTGAGAAGTATTCATGCCAGAATTTTCAAATTTCTTTTCCTAGGGAAAGATCAAGTTAGTAAGCCCATTCCTTCATTTGAACCAATAGCCGATATTCTTTCTGCAATAGCAGGAGGATGATCAAGTGCTTTTAGAAATATCAGAGATACTTGTAGCTCAAATAAATAATTTCCCAGGTGTTGAAGTATGTCATGCAGTGTCTCCAATAGCTCACATAATCTGCTGGATCCAAGCAGTCTCGAGTCCTGTGCTCAAATCAGCAGACATTAATCTTTCTAGTGAGAGTCACCAGTGTTTGTATCCCTGAGAACAATTTCTGTTTCTGTTCCCACTGAGAAGAGGATGCTGGATGAGCAAGATGCTGTCTGCCCAGTCCTCCCAGAAATTGGAATGCCTGGGTGACTTTCAAATGCCTCTCTCATGTGGTCATTCATTGGCTTTGCACCTTTCTGAGTGGCACTTGAGAGATTTTGAGTTCTCTTGTATATTCTCCATTTGTGGCCCGAGAAAACATCTGTTTCTTCTGAACTTTTGTAATACAACCTTTGTAATCCAAAACTCATCCATCCTCCTGCTCTTTGCCTTGTGTAGAATCCAGCTCTTTGGGACCTAGAAAAATAGATTGGACTGGAAATAATTTGAAGAAGACTTCAAGTCAATCCACGGTAGCATTATCCTTCCTGAGAGTTGTTTATGTCATTTATTAAAGATGCCTAATGGGAAAGATTCCATAGCCATCTCAGACAAGGTGGAGAAGTGCTGGGCATCCAGTTGGAAATTTCCTTATGTGTAAACTGCCTTTTTGTCATCACAAGAATACTTCCTTATCCCTTGTGAGCACTGTTGTTGTACTTCTTGTACTCTTTTCCAGACTGAATGCCAGTTGATTCTATCTCTACTTGCAGATACTCCTGTTCTCCTGAAGCTGTGATTTTTCTTGCAGCTCAGCTTTGACTCTCTCAAGAACCATCTTAAACTCTGTTAGTTAAAATGAGGCCAGGTTCTCCCACTGAAGAAGGGCAGGTCTTACTGCATGCGAGAATGGCAGAGACTTGGTGTCACCTGAAGTCTTTAAATACTGTTATAATGATGGTTTATATTAATGCATTTAATAGTTTATTGATTATTTTTATTAATTATTTATTAATTCATCATCTTAATTTTGTCCTGCTGGCCTCCTGCTATTTGCTGGCCGTCAAAAGTGAAAACCAGTTTACTTTGGCCTTGGTGTTAATAAATAATGCAGAATTAAATGACTGTGTGTGTAATGGAGCGCACTCCAGGGGTAAGTTTATTTATGTCAGGTAATTTTGGATATTTGTTGCTCCTCTCTTCCTTCCAGTGGTGAAATTCCAACAGCAGTCTGTGTTCCCTGTGTGGTTCAGTGGATCGATGATCGAGCACTGGTGGGGCTCTGACCTGGCTTTTAAAATCTACATGAGAAAAAGCACACAGAAAAAGGTACTGACTGGAAGTTGTTCCTTCTTTGTGTATTGAAAAGCAAAGAAATTCTTTGCATTTCCGTTTCCCAAAGACACTCAGTGCAGACAATCAGATATTAGGAGGGGAAATGACATTACATGTAGACAGTTGAACTGATTGCTGTTCAGTCTTCACAGAATCACAGAACATTCCGAGGGCCCCACAAGGATCATCCATTCCAGCCCCTGGCCCTGCACAGACACCCCAACAATCCCACCCTGTGCATCCCTGAGAGCAGTGTCCAAACACTCCGGGAGCTTGGGCAGCCTCGGGGTCGTACCCATTCCCTGTTCCAGGCTTGTCACTCCTGTCATTCCATTGAAGGATTTTCTGAGTTTTGAGACTGGGAAGCAAAAAAAATTGTCCTTCCCTCGTCTTTAAGACTGATCTCTTGCTATTTAAGCACACTGGATCAATTATAAACATGATCCTTCAATGAGAACACAGCTCCTTTAGCAGTCTGGAATGAGTTCATGTAGATGCAGTTTATATCTTTACCCTGCCCAGTGTAAGGGAAGTAATGTGAGCTGTGAAAAACAGCTGTAACTTGTGCATTTTGGAGGGAGAAAGGTATATTTCTATCTGATAAGATTATTTGCATAACCATCTGCCTGTGACGAAGATGGTGAGAGGGGTTAACTCAGCTTATGTTATTTTAATCAACACTGAGGATATCTGCTTTTCTTTTAATGGAGGAGTAAATTGCATCTTTTAGTATGGAAATTTTGCTCATTTACTAGTCTTCAGGTTATTCAATTTTTTGCATTAATCTGGAATTGCTTGTGGTAGGTTCCGGGAAAATCTATCTTTCTATTGTTCTAGTGAGACTTGAAATTGGAGGTAAAGGAGATTTCCTAAATCCCTGTTGGTACCACTGATGGGTGAGAGTGGGAGTGGGAGGCTGCTCACGGCTTCCCAGAAAGCTTTTATTTCACAAAAGTTCTTTAAATCTGATAGAAATCTTGCAAAATTAATTCTTTGCCTACCCTCAGCCTGTGGCCATTGGCTCAGCAGCACTTCAGCTCCGCAGGGTGATTGAGGCTGAGCTGCTCAGTGTCAGCTGGGAAATACCTGTGGAAAAAGAGGGAGATCGCACACAAGTGGGGCCACTAAAGGTATGTGTTTTACCATGTCGAGCTTGAATTGTTACTAATTTTGGCTGTACACCCTTCTTTTTGGCTCCTCTTTTATTTCTTCGTTTCAATTTACCAGGTCTCAAATACAAAGGTTTGCAAGACCAGTATAAAATAACATGAACCCTTTTTTATTCCCTAGGGGCTTGGAGACATATTTTGGAACTCCTGCATGTCTAGGAATGTTGTCAATAAACTAGGACTTGAATACTTGAATTTTGAGTGGCACATATTCAGGGCTTGGAGCTTTGGCTTCTTCTTCACGTGTGGCATGAGCTGAGGTCTCTCCTGCCATGGAGGCCTGGTGTTCCTTGTCACTTCAGGAATTATCTTCTCCAGCCAAAGTTTCTGCCAGTTTGCTCAGCTTCTGACTGAGAAGCTTTAACATTTTGAGAGATTTGACAGTTCTGAGGATAAACAGCTCCCTGTATTAGCAGGTGAAGGGTTAAGAATTGGGTGGGCTCTAAGGTCCCTTCCAAC
>VYZR01023351.1:0-19318 GCA_013400675.1 Oxylabes madagascariensis
GACATTTTAATGGAAATACTTTGATATAGTTAAAATGTTTTCAAGTAAAACTGAACAAAAGATAATTAGCTAGAGATTATTTTAAGTATCAAAGTATCAACTTTTAAAAAATTAAATTTGATGAATCCTTAGGCTTAGTTCTCCAAGATTTAATCACTTCACTCTGGAATCCCTGAGGATCTCCTGTGGATGGTGCACATTTGTGATCTCAGCTGGGCACTCCTGCTGATGGTCCTGGAAGCTGCTGTGGGACAGCCAAAAGAAGGGAATAGGGGATATAGGGATATAGGGGCAGGGAGCTTACCTGGAAGCTTAAAGCCACCTTGGGAAAACCTGGACTATCGTTTTTGTTGTCCCAGAGGAAAGCCGGGTGTCTGGCACACTTGAGGAAACAAAAGGAGACATTCTCTGCTCCCCAGCACACTGGGTGATTGTTCAGGTGCCAAGTGAGCCGCTTTCCAAAGGCTCATTCACTCATTCCTGCAGCACTTCTGGAGTCTAAGGAAAGCTTAATCGAAGAAACTTAGAGGCTTCTGGTTCCTGTGCCTGCCCCAAGCACGTGCAGGGTTTTGTTAATTTACGAACTTACTTTATGTGTGTATTTTTTGTAGTCCTCATTTAGGGTATCCAGGCTGTGTAACCAGACAAGTCTGGAAATTCTGAGGTTATAATAAGGAACTCTGTAGTATAAATTTCCTCAGTCTGTGTTATTTCTTGGCACGGGAGGCTTTCAACTTGTACGAAAAGTTCGGAGTGTGCTGGGGAGAGCAGCAGTGATGGCTTTAATGTGCTTGCCGTGTTTTGTCCATGGGATGAAAAACTATCAAGATTATTCATCATTAGAAGGGTTTTTTGAAAACAGACAAGTTACTCTTCCCTCTTCTGGGAGGAACTTGGGTTATACTTCTGCTTTGTTTTGTGTTCTCATGGAAATGTTCAGTCTTATGAGAACAGAGTGTTGTGGGGTTTGTCCCCACCCCTCTAAGAAGCCCTCCCACACTTCAGCTCTGCCTCATGAGTAGTGGATTTACTCCTCTCAATGAATTTCTAGAAGCAGCAGCAGTACTGACTAATTTGAACCCTGATCAGCCAGTATCTCACTGCATTTTACATCTGCCCTGAAAATCAACTTTGCTCTAACAAAAGCAGAGTGCAGCAGTGTGAGCCTGATGCTCTGGGAGCCCCGTGCTGCTGCTGCCTCCTTTTATTCCGCTCCAGTTTGTCCGTGGCGTTGTTTCATCTGGGATGTTTCCTCAGTGCTCAAACCTCGTGATACAAACTGATCTGCTCCATCTATTCCAGGGTTCTGGAGCTCTGGGTTCAGTGTTCGGTTTCAGGGGAGTTGAAGCTGATCCTGATCACTGCTGCTCTGGTGTTTCTGTTCCTGTGGCTGTGCCTGATCACGCAAAGCTGAGCTGCCAGAGGAATAGCACAGGCACACAGAGGAACAAGGGGTTAATTCCTTGAGCTCTGATTACCTTGGGTATAACAGTTTCACAGTCTGTTTCTCCTGGAACCCAAAGCTCAAGTTCTGTCTCTGTGTGAAGATTACAGCAGGGAGAGAAACTCAGTGCTGCCTTAGAGTGCCAGTGTTAAAAGCAGCTCACTCAGCTTCAGATCTGGAGTGAGTGAATGCAGTTTTGTGCCTGCCTGCCACTGATCTTACCTTTCTGTTAGGTAATACTAGGGCCACAAACAGGGTGAAAAGCCAATATTGTGGAAAATATATTCAGGCTTTAGCAGGAGAGTGACATTTCATGGATTTTCCCTCCACTGTGGTTTCTGTTAGTGAGCAGTTTTTCCTTCCTGATGTCCAAGTTTCTCTTTTCACTGTACATAAATATAGTGTTGGGTTTTTTTCCCAGCACTGAGTACACAAAATAGATGCAAACCCACTGGTCGAGTCCTGCTGTATAATTCAGGCTTTTCCTGGAATGAGAACACTCCTGTCCTCCACTCAGCACCAAAACCAAACAAACCAGGAGGTCGTGACTTAAAGCCCACCTGGGGCTTTCAGTGCTGCCTCAGGAGATGGTCTGTGATGGAAATTAACTGCTTCCATCCCTTTACCTTTTTAAAGCTGTCCCATCAGTGTGTTGATCTGATTTCCCTGCAGCTGGAGGGTTCTGGTGTCAGAACCATCGCTGTCAGGGAACCTGTCTGGAATGTCCAGCCGGGACTGGCTGAGTGAGGCTGCTCCAGGAGCAGCCCTGCCTGTTCCTCTGTGCTGCTGTTGATGTTTGTGTGGGCAGGGCATGACTTGGATTAGCTTGCTGAGCCAGACAAAACCCGACTCCTACAAAAAAAAAAGAAAGAAAGAAAAGTTGTTTTCCACACTTAACCATACAAATGCTGGAGCTGGCTGGGAGAGGGAGGCAGGAATTTGATGGGAAGGAGGAGGGAGGGCAGCTCTGCCTCTCCTGGCAGCAGTCCCTGCTCAGAGGCACTACCTGTGATAACATCTGAGGGTGACGTGGGAGCCAGGGACACACGGATCATTAATTAAGTCATGGCAGCAATGCTGAGGATGGCTGGGGTGGTTTTGTTTGGAATGCTGGGTGGTTCAGATCTGGCAGCGAGGGAGGGGAAAGCTGCAGCCTCAGCTCTGGGCACAGCAGAGATTCAGAGGGCCTGGGAGTGTGTGTGCGAGGCCTCAGACGTGGTTTGTGAGCGTGCTCTAAAGCTCCTGCTTGCCAAGAGAACAGATTCTCCTCCCACAATCCAGTGTGACCCTGGGTTTGTTTCCATAAATCATCCGGTGCTGATGTAGGGAAGCACGAGTCCTGCAGCACTTCCAGCCCATCTTCAGGCCCTCAGCCTGCTCTCTCTGTGTTTTGGGTCACAGTCTAATGCAAAATGGATGTTTGGGTTCCAGGTGCTTCTCCATAACCCAGGGCTTCGGTGCAGGAATATTGAAGGCAGTGCAGGCCTGAGTCCTTCATCTTCCCCCGAGGTTATTGAGAGGGACATTCACCACCTGGCTTGGGAAAAGTGATAATTGCTCTTTTTAATTAGATCTTAAAAAAAACAAGAGGAACCTTCTCATTTGGATTCTACCCTACCTACATTTAGCAGAGGTTTTTGGAGACAAGACTCTCTGGTATAAAACGGTTTGGGAACAGTGGCAGGATTCACAAACACCTTCTTAAAAACTGCTTTAAAAAGTGACATAAGAAAACCCCCAAGCCCTGTGGTTCTGCCAGATACGATTTGGTAATTGTGTTTGATGCAATACATCCTTCCTCCGTTCCTGTACTCTGTCAGGAGGGAAACCTGCCATGTTTGCAGCTACTAACTTTGTGTTTATTTCTTTTTCTCTCAAAATGTATTAGATGTTGGATTCTAGTATCTCATTAAACTCCAGGCCTAATTACTGAATCCTTCTCCAGGGCTGCTAGGCTAATTCAAAAACTATAATTCGCAGGTGATGCAAATCATCAATTTGGTTTAACCCTCTTTTACTTAGACTTGTGCTGAGTTGTGGAGAGTTCATCTGGACTGGGATGCTGTTGGGCTTTGCATTTGTATCATTCAGGTCTCTCTGTTGATCCATTATTGCTCCCAAAAACCCAAAATTCCATTGCCGTTTCTGGTTTTTGGGTATGTGATGTTTGTCCCAGAGACTCTGGGCTGTGGTGTGAGCAGCAGGTTGTGGCCTGACTTTTGCAGCCAGCAGAGTGCGGACGTGAGTGGGGTTTAAAGTAAAATCGGGTCATTTACTCACACCACTGAAAAATGGATGATTTTTGTGAAACTAAAAGCTGGAACAGCTCTCATCTTTGACTTTCCATCAAGTTTTCAGCCAGATGTCCAGCAAACTGGAGCTCCTGGCACAAAGTGTCTGAAACAAACAGGATGCAGTTGGAGAACCCTGAATAGGCCAGGCATCAATGCTATCAGACTTCTGCCTTTCCCTGAGACAGCCCAAGGCTGCAGCAGAGCTGGTGATAAGGAGGTTGGTTCTGCTCTGAATCATCCCCCTGGTCTTGGAGCAGGAGCAGGAGTCCAGTTCCTGAAAGAAGGGCTGGAGCCCCTCTGCTCTGGGACAGGCTGGGAGAGCTGGGGCTGTTCACCTGGAGAGGTGAGGGCTCTGAGGAGACCCTTCCAGGGCCTAAAGGGGCTCCAGGAGAGCTGGAGAGGGACTGGGGACAAGTGCCTGGATGACAGGGTAGGGGGGAATGGCTTCACACTGACAGAGTGGGATATTGAGAAGGAATTGTTCCCTGTGAGGGTGGGCAGGCCCTGGCACAGGGTGCCCAGAGCAGCTGAGGCTGCCCCATCCCTGGCAGTGCCCGAGGCCAGGCTGGACAGGGCTTGGAGCAGCCTGGGACAGTGGAAGGTGTCCCTGCCCATGGCAGGGGTGGCACTGGGTGATCTTTAAGGTCCCTCTCAACCCAAACCACTGTGATTCCATGGACCTTTCCTTGTCCCAGTACAGAGGGCGGTGGTGTGGCCTCAGTGACCCAGCAGTGGTGGCACACAGAAGGGCACAAGATCCCCGTGTGAAGCTCAGTGCCCGTCTGGGGCAAAGGCAGTAACAGTTCTGTCCACGATGTCCTTCCAGTTGGAAGCCCATTTGGAAAAGCTCTGCTGTGGCTTCCTCTGGGTTCACTGTTGAGATGAAGCCTTGCCAATTACCAGTTTCTAGGAGCTAACACAGTTACAGGATAATTATGTGGGCAGCTGTTGTCCTGCAGCTCTGGACTGGTGGCAGTGAATGATAGAAGCTTGGAGGTGTCCAAATAAGCAGTATCACATCTCTCCTGCATTTCCTGGGATGTGCAGCAAGCCAGGGCTGTGTCACTGCTGCGGTGGGGTGTAGGTGTCACCAAACATCCACACTGTGTATGCTCTTCATGGCTTGGCAGGATTTCATCCAGATTTAGGGACTCTGTGTTTGCTTCAGGTGAGTGCACAGAGGTTGCTCAGATGTAGTGGAACTGAAAAGAGAAATGGCAGAGTGACAGGAACATCAGTGGTATTCAAACATTTGGAGGTGATTTTGGTTGGTTATGAAATAAAACAAATTACTAGAAAGCAAACTTCATCATGGGCTCCCTGGGAACTGCACACGGTCAGTTCATCTCCAGCAAAGGTGGTACCTCCTGAAAATGCCTTGGCAGCCTCTCCATGGTGGGCTCTGCACGTGCCCTGTCCTGGGAGGACAGTGAGAGGCAGAAAGGCTTTTTTCTGAGCGCTTCCCTGGCAGCCCCATCAGCAGGAGCAGAGTTTATTGCTTAACCTGGCTCTGGAGCTCATCCCAACCTCAGAGCATGGCATTGCCATTGAAAACCTCAATTCAGCCTAAAAAAGTACTGCAGTGCTGCCACTGGAGTGTTTGGAGGTTGAATCATGAAGTACAAACTTTTTAAAAATACTTTTAAAAAAGACTTTGTCTTCTTTGCTTTAAAACTTTTGGCTTTCTAAAGGTTTGTGTTCTCAGCTTTTCCCCCATAGTCATCAGTGTTGGAATCTCATCGTTCACAATAAAAGTACTTTTTCACATCCCAAAATATCTCATTTGGGGAAGTTAGGCTGTTAAGAGAAATGCTAAATATTATGACAGCATCAATGAAATTTTGAGACTTGGCAATGCTCTAATAATAATGGTCCAAGGCTGGAAAATGCCTGATGGATTCCCAGGCAGCCACTCTTTTAATTCCCCAGGAAGAAGAGGTCTTGAAGTGTGCCACTTGAGGGTAGGATCTTCTGAGTTTTGTGAATTAATTACAAAAACACTGTTCAGCTTCGGGAACTGGATTGTTTGTTTGGTTTTTTCCTGTGAGAAAACAGAATTTTGAGATACTTAAGAGCTACTTTTATTCTTGTAAAGCTGAACCTGATACATTTCTGGCAGATATTCAAAGGAAGATTCTGAGTTTTCACTGGAATTCTCTTTAACAAGGTACCTTCAGCAAGTACAAAATAAAGAAAAAACCCATAAAGAGTATTTGCAGGCTGTGAGAATCTCAGGGACACCTTAGGGAACATACATTTCTCATCCTAAAAGTTTAAACTTTGATTGAATACTGAATAATTATCTCATCAGAATTTTATATCTGTATCAAAGAAGGTGCAGATTTTTAACTGGCAAAGTTAGTGGCAGTTGGAAAGTGTAAGAGAGGATAATTTACTCAGGCAGCCTTAGCAAATACCTAATTTAATTTGGAAAGAAGAAATGTGTTTTGGGTAGATCAGCTTCGCAGATGCCTCGCAATCCCTTGCCATCATCCAGAAACATGCAGGACCCTGAGGAGGGAGACACTGAGAATTGGGAAATGCAGTGCAAGCTTTGCTTCCAGAGGGTGGGTCAGATTTCAAGGAATGGTTTGAAGCTTCAGGCCTGGATGGGCTTGGCTGAACCAGCATTTCTTAGAATCGTTCCAGCTCCTGGGTGGAACAAAGCTGTCTCTGTAACTGGGATTTCTCCTTCCTGGTTTTCTCATTTGAACTTCAAAGCTCACTGTAGATGACATTTTTTTTCCTTTATTTTTTTGGACAAAACTGCCCTAGAGTTGCCTGGAGATGATTTTACAGAGGATTATTGGCTGGAGGAGTGTTGCCTTGACACTGAAGGGACAGAGGAATCACGTTCCAAGGCTGAAGGAACCCCCTCTGAGCTGTGGATGTGGGACAACATCAGCAGTCCCTGGTGCCGGGGCTGAGCTGATGCTCTGACAGAGCCAGGGTGGTGTGAAGGTGGTGCTTCCTCTTGTGTTTGGGTGTTGCTGTACCACAGTCCTGATTGCTGCTCTACAGCTGCTTTTTTCTGTATCTCTTTGGTATTTTTCTTTTGTACATTGATAGATTTTTAGAGCAGGAGTGTTTATTGTTGTGTTTCATCTCTTGCACAATAGACTAAATGTTCTGGTACTGCTTTGCTCAAGAGGAAGTTGTAATCTTGTATTTTAAAAGATTAGGCAGAACCTTCTTGTATTCTCTGCCTGGGTTTGGGTGCTTTATTGAAGTGGTTTTAATCAGTCACAATCTCTGAGCTGGGAATAGTTGCCTTCCTTTGAGGACAGGGTTTGGAAACTATTACAGATTTAATAAACAAGCAGAGAAAGACAAGGGAAGGACCAAGCCTTAACTCTGCCCATGATTCCCTGCTAAAAGTGCACATTTCCCAAAAGGAGGGTGCAGGAGGCTGCTGCAGACAGGCCCTGGCATCAGGGAGAAATGTGGATCATGACTTCTAGACCTGAATATATCCCTGAGGCAGCAGAGCTCTCAGGAGGTGATCCTCACAGGACAGAACTCCTGCTGCTGTGCACAGGATCAGTGCTGGAATTGATGAGGATTTATTTATAACCATTCTTCGGTACCTCCGTGTCCCAACCACTTAAAAGCACACCTGGCTTTTTGGACCTCTGACATTTTGTGTTCTGAGACTCACCTGGAATGAGCCTTCCTTGGTATGGCCTGGATGCCTTTGTCTTGAGCCGACACGGACAATCCTGGTTTAACAGTTCTGCAGCCATCAAACCTCTGCAGAAAGGTTCTTATTCGAGGCAGAACTCAAAGTTTGCCCAGTCTGTAGTGACCAGTCTTTTTATTTGCTTGTAGCATTGGGGGATAATTTGTCAATGGCTTTAAATTCCCTTTTTAGGGTTTTTTTGGAGATCTCGTAGGCAATTTGCTGGATCTCAGTAGTGAGAGATGAGCAGTTGCTGCCCAGGATAAAGCTCCTCACTGCAGGCAAGGCAGGCAATTACTGCTTCCACCTCCCAGTGCCCCTTGTTTATCCCATTCCAAGGACAGCCAGGATGTTGTTCCTGATTAAATCTGCTGCCGAGGCGAGTGCCAGGAAGATGCAATGGTATTTTCAGAAGCAGCAAAAATAATGCTGCCTCTTTCTGCAGAGCAAATGATAGATGGATGCACAGGGTAATGTGCAAAATGCTCTTCCACCATTAAATTGATCATCTTGATCCTATTTAGTGCCTGGGCCTGCAGCTTGAGGGGCCAAGGCACCCAATTTGGGCAGCTCCTCTGCAGCTCTTGCACTCTTTATTATTTTGGCGTGGCTGACGTTTGGTGCACATTATTTTCTGAGGCTGCTGGGGAACTTTCTCATGCCGTATTAATATTGCTGCTGCCATTTCTGCCAGAGAGCATGCAGGAATTAGCTGTGAGATGAAGTTATTTTTCCCCTCAGTTGGAGTAATCAGAGCTATTAACTCCAGTGTCTTCCCCTGGAGGAGAAGGCTGTCTATTTTAGGTGTCAGGGTGAGTTTGGGGAGGGTTTTGCAGAGGCAGGAGACACCTGCACTGTGTGGGGACAAATCCTGTGGCATCATCAACACTTCGACCTTGGTCAGGAGTATTTTTGAATTCAGTGAAACTCCTGAGTTCTATTCCCAGTGCTCACCCGAGTTCTATTCCCAGTGCTCTTTGCTTCTCTCAAGCCGAAATGTGTTTTTGCCAGCAAAACTTGAAGTTCCAATTATGTACAGAAAGCCTTGTTCTTTCAGGTTTTTATCTGCTGCTCTACTCTTTTCTACTAATGATATTTAAAAGCATTAATTCCACTGCATTGCTGTGTACATAAATATCCCAGGAAGACTGCCTGTCCTGCCAGTGTGTAAGGAATATTTATTTGCAGGAGGGCTGTTGATTTTTAACAAAACCACTGACATTCATAGTCAATTTTTCCTCTCTGAATGCAATACCGTGTAGTAAAATTATTTTTTTATTATCCTACAAGCTGCTTATCACAGTGAACATTCATCTCATTTGACTAACAAACTGCTGTAAATATTGCAAAGAAAATCATTAGATTTACACCAGTTCATTTAATAATAATAATTTGCCTATACATAGGTTAAAATAATACAACATACATCCAATTCTTACAGATAGCATTTCTGGAGGACAAAGTGAAATTATCTGGGTGAGCAGTCATGTTTTTCTGACTGATCTGCTGACAGAGGAGGAGAGTGTGGCTGAATGACTGTGCTCTTTTCATTTCTGGGTGTTCATTAGTCAGGAGTAACGACTGAAAACCGTGACACGAGTTCCTGCTTCTCACTTGTGCTGGAGGGCTGGGTCCTGTCATGGTGACATCCCAGTGAATCCCTGGGTTCTTGGGAATCATCGTGGTCAAACAGGAGGTGTAGAATTTCTAGCAGTGGGAGTTGCCACAGAAATTCAAATAAATAGACAATTAAAACAGTATTTTGTAGTTCAGTCAAAGACTGGAAATAAAAAATCCAACCAACCAACAACCAATGACAAACTATCCCCCAAAAAACCCCAAACCAAAAAGCAGAGGAAGGAATAGTTCTTCATGTGTTAAAAAGTTTGAACGACATTCTTTGAATGTAGTTTTAGGCATGTTTTACATTCAAGAAATTGAAACAGCCAGCCCAGATCTCACTGGAGTCAGCTGCAGTTTTAGTCCTCTCTGGAATCTGGTGTTTTCTTTGTGAGAATTTCTCTGTAGGAAGGAACTGCAGAGATCACAGTCTGATGCTCATTAGCACAGAGAAATTTTACATTCCTTCGCCAATGGAAAAGAGGTGATAAACTATTGATATCCATTTTAACTGGTCAGAGCTCTGTGGGACAATCCTTATGAATAAAAACTCATCATAGCTGATAATAAAGACAATTAATGTATCAAAATGTCATATGGAGAAGGGCATTTTGAGCCTACTCACTGTCTCCTGATGGATGGCAGAAGTCACACAGATAGTTTTAAATGTATTACCTTTAATTTAATTATAATAATGATCATATATAAATATATCTGTTTTTCCCCCAGTCATATGTATTCTCTGAAAGCTTTATTACAATTCAGAAAAAGTGCAGCTAAGGTTTGTTATTTGCTGTTTGTTTTGTTTAGAGGATCTTTTAAGTGCTTGCAATTCACGCTGCACATTGGACTTACAAGTGAAACACCCACTGTGCCTGGTAAGGAGAAGGTGTGGGTTGTAAAGGTTGTCTGAAATGCTCTGTATTGGCAGGTTCTTGCTCTTGTCTTGTGAAAACTGCCCTTGGAATGATCAGATATTTTTGCTGTCATTGAGGGTTGTATTAAATGTTAAATCCCCTCTTACAGCAGCTGGTGATGCGGTTTTTATGTCACAGGGATGTTCCACAGTTCTCCAGCTGAACCTCTGGCTATCAGGCCCTGTGCAGGAGCTGCTCTGAGAGGCTGGCCCAACCATCTGGAAATCTTGTGCGGCTTTTGGCACCAAGATAAGGAGTTTGTCCCACGGCTGGAAAGCTGAGATCAGCTGTTTCTAGAAAACTGTGCTGGGTGATCTCTACAACATGTTCTAGGGCATGAGTGAACTCTGGTTGGCCAGGGGATAAATGCTTTTAACTCAGTGTATGGTCACAGGTCCTGCTGAAGCAGTTCCACAGCCATTAAATTAAAGCTGGCTATAAATTGCATTTCTGCCTCTGTAATTACTGTCTTGGAAGCAGTGAAGGCGTAATTTGGGCTGTGGGTTCTGAGCAGAGCCTCTGCCATGGCTGTTTGATGTCATAGCAGCCTTTGAGAAGAGCAGAGAGAGGCCCTGTCCCACTCTGATTTCAAACACACCCAATTCTTGCATGTGCATAATGCTGCAGGACATTTGTACCCCACTGTCTCTGGTTCTTATTTATTTCTGATTTTGGAAAAAGATTTTTTTTTTGAGAGAGAAAGAGCCAATGTAATTCCCTTCAGGTGAAGTTTTTATAGCTTTGACTTTAATAAAAACTTAACAAAAACGTGTTTCTCTGGCAGTTCATAAGATTTCAGTAGGTTCCTGATCTTTGGCCTTAGGAAGGAGAGGAGAAAATAAATATCTTCGTTGGTCTGAAGGGGTGGGAGTCAGAAAATACCGCAAATCCATGTTAAGTGTAAGGGCAGTGAGTTCTGGTGCACAAGTGGTGTGGGCGGGGATGGGAGGGACAGGTTACCCAACAATCCTGATAGGAACTTGTGATCGTTCACAGTGATCTTTGCAATGGTTGGTGTCTGAGCCACTTGTTTAAACACGAGCATGAAATGCAGACAAACTGTAATTGTTCTCAGAGAAGCTGGAGCGGGGAGCTGTACACAAATTGTAGCACTTTACTTGGCTTTGTATAATGTTACATAATGCTATAAAAATCTCTGGTTTTGCCAGTAATTCTCCATGAGGTGCAAAATTCTCAATAACGAACGTCCCCTTGTTGTCAGGCATTTCCCCAGCATCTGTCACTATATAAACACGGCTATTAACAGTTTTTATCTGAGTAAGAAAACTTCATGTATCCATAATTAAACCATTAGTGCAGAATGAACCAGCCTAAATATCCCAGCAATGTGTTGCTCATCACTTTATGATCTGGCATAAAGCTGGAATGTTTGGGATATTTGTGTTGTGCCTCATTCTGCAGAGCAAACACTGTCCTTTGAAAACCCCCCGTTCTCACTCCTGCCAAACACGTGGATGTTGGAATGGCCCCAAAACTGGGGAGTTTTGCTGGCCACTGGGGAGAAGGTCAGTGCAGAGGCTTGTTTTGGGTCCTGGGCTTCTCTTGGAATAGTTGAGGTGTTTGTACTGGCTTCTTCTAAATAATCCCGAGCTACTTTGTGTGCTTGGCATCCTTAGCTGGGCCTTCCCATAAAAAGTTATTTTTTTGTTCTCTAACACATTAGTTAATTTGAAATGAGCCAAATACAACATATTCATTAGCAGTTGCAGAGCTGAAGCTCTATTTAGGACTTTCAGAAAGCAGGACTTTATCTTGCAGGACTGTCAGCATCTCAGGATGGCATCTGCCAAACATGCCTGTGGGCTCCATCAGCCTTTAGGAGAGCAGCCACTTTTTGTGTGCTGCAGAAACATATTCCTCACATCCCCGAGTTACCAGCCCTCTGGAAGGGGATCTGGTCAGGATTTCCTACTCCTTGTTTCCTGCTCTCCTCAAAAAATTCTGCAAATAATGTCTCTCAGAGATTTAAAGCTTTTATTTGCTGCCGTTCTTGGTGTGTGGGACTGAGCTTTTGGGAGGGCCAAGCCTCATTTTCAGCAGAGTCCGTCCTGTGCCACATTGAGTGGTGTCTGCTGTGAGACTCTCAGAGATCAGAGCACTGAAGAAATGCAGTGTGTGTGTGGCAGGGTGAGGCTGTCGGAGCAGCAGCCTGGCCCGAGGTGAGGTTTGAAGCACACGGGGTGTTGTGTGACCAGGGCTGTCATGGAGGGGACAGGTCAGTCCAGAGCAGGGGGAGCTGTACTCATCTCTTACTCCACATGACGCGAGGTGTTTGCTGCTCCAAGCCCCATCCAGCCTGGCCTTGGGCACTTCCAGGGATGTGCATTGAGCACGTCTGGTACAGCTCTCTGTTGGTGTTCCCTGTCAGTGTTTCAGGAGTGGCCGTGCCCGTGCTTTCTGTGCAGGTGTCTGGTACAGCTCTGTGTGAGGCTGTCAGTGTTCCCTGTCAGTGTTTCAGGAGTGGCCGTGCCCGTGCTTTCTGTGCAGGTGTCTGGTACAGCTCTGGGTGAGGCTGTCAGTGTTCCCTGTCAGTGTTTCAGGAGTGGCCGTGCCCGTGCTTTCTGTCCAGGTGTCTGGTACAGCTCTGTGTGAGGCTGTCAGTGTTCCCTGTCAGTGTTTCAGGAGTGGCCGTGCCCGTGCTTTCTGTGCAGGTGTCTGGTACAGCTCTGGGTGAGGCTGTCAGTGTTCCCTGTCAGTGTTTCAGGAGTGGCCGTGCCCGTGCTTTCTGTCCAGGTGTCTGGTACAGCTCTGTGTGAGGCTGTCAGTGTTCCCTGTCAGTGTTTCAGGAGTGGCCGTGCCCGTGCTTTCTGTGCAGGTGTCTGGTACAGCTCTGGGTGAGGCTGTCAGTGTTCCCTGTCAGTGTTTCAGGAGTGGCCGTGCCCGTGCTTTCTGTCCAGGTGTCTGGTACAGCTCTGTGTGAGGCTGTCAGTGTTCCCTGTCAGTGTTTCAGGAGTGGCCGTGCCCGTGCTTTCTGTGCAGGTGTCTGGTACAGCTCTGGGTGAGGCTGTCAGTGTTCCCTGTCAGTGTTTCAGGAGTGGCCGTGCCCGTGCTTTCTGTGCAGGTGTCTGGTACAGCTCTGTGTGAGGCTGTCAGTGTTCCCTGTCAGTGTTTCAGGAGTGGCCGTGCCCGTGCTTTCTGTGCAGGTGTCTGGGGCAGAGCTGGCTGTGGGCTGTTGGCAGCTGCTGGCTGCTCCCCTGTGTGGGTGGGGTGGGTAGAGCAGGTTGGACCAGTCCTCCCACACTGATCCCAGGGGTGGGAGCTCCTCCTGCACCTTGTACCAGTGCTCACAAGCAGCAAATTGCTCAAACCACCTTCTCTCAGCTCAGGCTGTTGTGTGGACACCTTCTAGGAGGAGTAATACAAAACATACATAAATGCCAACATTCCTAGAATGTGTATTTCACATTTAAGTGCAAAGCTGAGGGAACATTTCTCCTTGGATTTGAACAAGCTGCTTCTCCCAGGGGTTCAGCAGGAGGGGGGGACCTGCAGCAGCACAAAGACCTCATCTGGCAGGAGCTGCACCAGCAGTGCTGCCTTCCTGTGATGGGATGAGGATGAACAGGGGTGTTTTTGGTGGATGAGCTTGGATATTGAAGCCTTCTGTTTGTTGTAGCATGGTCTCAGTCTGCGGTGTGTTAGGAGTGTCTGGGCTGGCATCCTGCTGTGACAGGGGATGGCCACGAGGCAGCAGCCACCTCTAAACAGCTTTGCTGAAGGGGGCAAATCAAGGGTTGGGCAGCACAGTTTATTGGGGAAGAACGGGCAGCAAACAGCAGAACATGCTGAGTATTTCTCTGTGCTGAGTGGCACTTGGTGCAAAGTGTGAATGGCTGTTGGGGGCACAAATCTCATCATCCTCCCCTGTCCTTTGCTGTGCAGCTGCCCTGCAGGCCCTGAAGCGCAAGAAGAGGTATGAGAAGCAGCTGGCACAGATAGATGGCACGCTATCAACAATTGAATTCCAGAGGGAAGCCCTGGAGAATGCCAACACTAACACTGAAGTGCTTAAGAACATGGGCTTTGCTGCTAAGGCTATGAAAGCTGCTCATGACAACATGTAAGTTACTCCCTCCTGCATCTTCCCACGGGATCTGTAGTTTGGCATTTGCTAGATCTGCTGAATGCCAGGTGTTTCAAACCCAAGGTGGAACTGGAGCAGCAAAACCTTCCTTTGAAAGGCTCTCACTGAAACTAAAATTGAACAAAATGCACAACTATCGATGCTTCCTCAGCTTACTAATGTTTTATTTTCTACATTTATCCAAAAGCTAGTGTGGTCTAAAGAAAATGGGAGCCTACAGTAATTACAGATCCATCTTGTAGCAGCAAGAGTTTTAAGCCTCAAGGGGGGTCTTAAAACTTGTTTTTCTGCAGTGGAGTTGGTGTATGTAGCAATAATTAAAGGTAAAACTGCATTATGGGAATGTTGTGCTTGTTCCACAAGCAAATATTGTGGATGTAATAATGCTGAATCAGGGAGGAGGGCAAATTATTATTAATATCAGTGGTGCAGAACAAAACCTCTCCCTGGTGTCTGTGTAACTGCTGGAAGCTAAGCTTGCAGGGAAAAGTTGAAAATACATCTCTAATTGTGTTGAGACCAGGGGGATAAAACCCAGACTTGCATGTTAAGTGTATTTTGGGAAAGGGCCTTGGAAATGTCACCATGGTGTGGCATTTCTGCAGAAGCCAGGACATACAGTGTTGATTGAGAAGGTGCCTGCTGATACTGAATTCTTTCCTTTCTTTTCCAGGGACATTGATAAAGTAGATGAATTAATGCAGGACATTGCAGAACAGCAAGAGCTGGCAGATGAGATCTCTACAGCCATCTCCAAGCCAGTAGGATTTGGGGAGGAATTTGATGAGGTATGGTTTTCAGTTTGCTTCTGTTTGCACCAGTGAGTCATGGAATGCTCTGGGTTGGGAAGCCTTGGGATCAGGGAGTCCAACCCCTGACCCAGCACTGCCAGCCCCATCACTAACCTGAGCAACACATCTGCATGGCTTTGAAATCCCCCCAGGAGCTGGGAGATCTGGAGATCTGCACGTTGTGTGTGCCTGGCTGCGGGGCTGGGCTGTGGAATCTCTCCTGGAATTGGTGGTGGCTGCGACCTGGACTTTATGCTCAGAATGGTCTGGATGGCCTGACCTGAGAGTATTTGGACTTGGATTTCCCCTTCCCTCCTCTGCTTTCGCCACCCTCGAAGAGATCAAGTACAGGAATCACATCAGAATCAGACTCCTCATCTCTTCACTTTGCTCCGATCCTGTGCATTTGTGCTCTTTTCTTTAATAATATGATCAGCTATATCTGATTGTTCATAAATATGACTTAAAGTTCCTTCTTTTTTCTTTTTTTCTCCTTGAAATCCTAGGATGAACTCATGGCAGAACTAGAGGAACTAGAACAAGAAGAACTAGACAAAAACTTGCTGGAAATCAGTGGTCCGGAGCCAGTACCACTACCAAATGTGCCCTCAATATCAATACCCTCCAAGCCAGGTATAGATCAACCTTTACTGAAACATCCTGGATCATTATAAGTGTGCTTATTAATCTGCCAGCTCCTTGGATTTGGGAGATCTGGCTGCAGGCAGCACAGACATTTTGCTTGGAACTGCTTCCCGCATCCAAAATCACACCCAGTGCCATTTCTCTGTGGGGGGCACCTGCCTTTCAGAAGAAGCACAAAAATCCCTCCCTGTCACAGGAGCAGCTGTTTTCTGCTCCAGCTCATCCAGGTATTCTGCAGCCTGGATGATGCTCAGGATGAAGTGGAGGTGTGGGAGAAGGGAGCCTTTTCCCAGGTGCTGCTGGGCCAACAAGGAATAAATCTGGATAAAAAACCCCTGAGGTTGTAGAAGGGAGGGCAGAGTAAATAAGCTCATAGAATCATTGAAGTTGGTTGGAATAGACCTCCAGAGTTATCCAGTCCCAGGCAGGTTCAGATTCCCCCATGGATCCGTGCTTCCTTCCTGCTGCTTTGGGTTCTGATTTGATCCCTGCTTTTCTGGCCTTTGGGAGGGTCTTCCCTTGGGGTTTTCCTTTGGGAAGCCTGTGGGCTCCTCTGCAGTACCCAAGCCAGGCAGTCCCAAAGTCAGGGTCATCCCAGTCCTAGAGCACACATATCCAGGGAATTTTAGCTGGTGTGAGGATTTTACCTGGAAGACGGACAAGAAATGTTTGTATTTACACAGATGGTTCAAAGGTGCTCTTAAATCTGAACTGGTCCCTCTTGTATGAACATTGCCCATGGAATTCAGCTGAGTTGGGACACCTCTGGCAGCAGTAATGGGATATGAAGCTTTACAAGGCCATTTTGCTGAATCTGCCTGACTGTGATGAATAACTTGTAGACTTTGCAGCTCTATTCCATGTCCTTACTTGGAAAAGGAAGAGGAAAAAAAGTCTGAAAAAGCAGTGGATGAAAATAATCCCAATTGGTCAGTGTATCTATAATTATCCTGCTGCCTTTCCAGGCCTGGATGGGAGTGGGAAGCAGCAGCACTGCCAGAGCAGNAGTCTGAAAAAGCAGTGGATGAAAATAATCCCAATTGGTCAGTGTATCTATAATTATCCTGCTGCCTTTCCAGGCCTGGATGGGAGTGGGAAGCAGCAGCACTGCCAGAGCAGGTTCTGCTTTGTGCCACTGCTCCTTGTGTGTTACTCTGTTTTTAATCTGACACCACTGATTTTGTGTGTTCCTGGTTGTGTTTTGCCAGGCAGAACTGCTGACCAGAGTTGGTGAGAGGGGAGGGAGTTCTATCAGAATATCTGAAATCCGAGACTTTATCAGATTCGGGAGAAATAGATTAAATGAACCAGTGCATTGCTTTTTGTTGCCTGGCTGGTTTAATGAGGTTTGTTCTCTAAGTAATCTTAAAACACAGTGTCTTGGACCCAAATCTACTCTTTGCATTTTGGGACTGCACACAAGTAAGAGGTGTTGTAATTGTGGACATATTTAAGGAGCTACACAGCATAAAACGTAGGGAAACTACCTAAAATAATATAAATTTTGTACAATTTTGGTAGTAAAAGCTGCAAGCATAAAGCTCAATGTTTCACAGGATTTATGCTAAGCTGCTTTTGGATGGAAATGAGAACTCCATGAATTCCATTGATGTATTTAAGCGGCACTTTTTGCTTCAATAAAGCTACCTCCAAGGCACTTGGGAAAAATTGGGATTCTGGGGTGGTGTTGGGTGGGGATTTTGTTTGGGTTTATCTGTGAACCTAAATTGTTTTTCACTTACAAGTGACTTAACACTGGGATTAAAAGCTTGTTTGTGACTACCATGGTCAGACTTCCAAAGGGAGTACTGCCCCTAATGGTTCAGGTTCATATGTAATTATCTTTTTGGGAATAATAATGTGTCTTTTGAGGTAGAGCTGACTCTGTTGTCTGCTTTTTATCCATTGAAGGGAAGATGACCACGAGCTTTCCTGCTTTTCCAGTTCTCAGGAGTTGTCTGGATTTTGGCTTTAATCAGTCTGAATGAGGAATTCTGTTTGTGGTGTCAGGAGAAATTCAGGCAGAAGCTGTTTTTGTTTAATGGAGGCTGGAGGAGCTTAATACAGAAAACCAAATTCTAGCCTTGTACAAGTGAGAGGTCTGGAGCTTGGAGCTGACTCAGTTTTCCTGATGTAAATGTTTCTTTTGGAATGACATGAACCACTTGGACCAGGAATTGTTTCAATTTTTATTTTTTTTTTTAATTTTCCAAAACTATTGTAACTATTTGTGGTTCAAACCTTTTTTGCTGAGTTAATGGAAACTGGACTTGTCAGGTTATGACAAAGAGCAGCATTTTCTGCCCTGGATCAACCAGGAATCAGGAGAGGCCAGTGTCCAGGCTGCTCCCTCCCATCCACATCCACCCAGCTGCCAGGGAGCACAGGAGAAGGGGAGGGGATGTTCCCAGGGCTCTCCAGCCCCTCCACATTCTGTACCTGACCCAAACACCTCATTTCTGGCGTTTGCAGTACTCAGTGATGGAATAAGGAATTTATTTTTGATGGGGAAGAGATTAATACTGGAGATGTCAGATGAGTTTCTGTGAGAAGCTGCATCCCTCTGAAAGGGGCTTGGAGGCTTGGAAATTATGGAAAAACATCATGCTTTAACTTTCATGCCCACTGCCTTCTCCTGTGGGAGCTGTTGTCTTCTTCCACTCCCAGTGGGACTGTCAGGAAGTTTAGCCCATGCTGGCTCTTTCAGCAAAGCACCTTTTACTTCCGTTCAAAAAGGTTTTGTGTATTTTTTGTCCACAGCTGGCCTTAGGTGCTTTATTTACTGGTTTATCAGTGGCACAGAGGCCACTGGGTTCTGTCAAGATTCCCACTCACTTGTTCTCTTTTGTGATTTTGCAGCCAAGAAGAAAGAGGAAGAAGAGGATGATGACATGAAAGAGCTGGAAGCTTGGGCAGGAACCATGTAACCACAGCAGCCCTTGGCTGGAAAAAAGACTTTGGTTACCTATTCCGGGTGCAAATGTGTTTTGTCGAGAAGAAAGCATAAGCAAAATGTCTTTATCTTTAATTTTAACCCAGAGCAGTGGGAACTGCATTGCTGTTTTCTGCATAGCATGGAAAAAAGTCTGCCCAGAGGAAAGAAGGGGGAGCAGGGGAATTGCCTGCTGTCAATACGGTTGAATTTCTCTAGAAAAGGTCTTTGCAAAATCAAGCACTCAGCTTTGGGACTGTGCTCCTGCCACTGCTGGATCTTCATCTTCAATTTGGGCCATATATTGAATTGAAATAAGCTGGAAAACACTCTGTAATTTTAAGTCAGTTTAAGTGTGTCTAGGAGTCTTGTAAGGCATTTAAAAACCAGGAAAAGTCGTAAGCCCCCATCGGCTTCTTTATTGTGTTTTAGGTGCAAGAATGCTTTAGGTTTTTAGTTCTTTGCCAGTTCTATTTATATCCCTTGACTGCTGTGTGGCCAGCCCTGTGTCTGTCACCGCAACAACGTAGTCACTGTGCCCATTTTAATTGGTGAGAATGATCTGCAGTTGATCCACACTCTCTTGGAAGTAGGGAGGGTTTCAAGTTCAGTTGTACATTTTTCTACATAGCACTACAATGTTTATTGCTTTTTTGTGATAATTGATAACCCATTCAGATACATGCACACAATTATTTTAATTAAGAAACTACTATGGATTGCACTGTATTAAATATCTCGATTAATTTTCACCTGTGGCTGCTGTGGTCAATTCTGTGTCCTGTTTTAAGTCATCTGGCTGTGGTTTAGGTGTAGTTTGGCCTCTTTCTACATGAGGGACATCCACTCTAAAGCCTCTTGCTGAGCTATGGTTGGGCTCTGCTCCCAGGG
>VYZR01023359.1:9113-31467 GCA_013400675.1 Oxylabes madagascariensis
GGCCGCGCTGTGCGCGCCCGCGGCGGGCGGCGGGCGGCGGCGGGCGGCCAGCCTGGGCGAGATGCTGCGGGAGGTGGAGGCGCTGATGGAGGACACGCAGCACAAGCTGCGCAACGCCGTGCAGGAGGTGAGGGGGAGCGGGAGGGCGGGCTCTCTTCTCCCGTATCCCCTCGGCCGCGCTCCGCATCCCCCTCCGAGGAGCCGCAGCCGGAGTCCTCGGCTCGGAGCCCGGCCTCCCTCGGGGCTCGCCCTGCGAGCATCCCGGGATGGGCAGAGGCGCGGACCAGAGGCCGGCTGGAGCCCGGAGTGAGAAAGGGACGGTGCGTGGCGAGGGAAGAGTTACGGGGTTGTCTTTGTGCGGCAGGAGCTAAAGGGTATCCCAAACCAGGACTCGGGGCTGTCGGTGTCCTGAAAATGCGTGAAGAAGCAGCTTGCTTGGGATGTAATTGCGTGTCTCGATCTCAAACTGCCGGCCTAGAATCGCACAGGACCCGTTTCAAAGCCAGGAACTGAGACCAGACTCAAAGCCGTTGTCTCATATGGCTGTCAAAACACCTTGTCCCTGCACTCCCCTTTCTTTTTATTCCCCTTCCTATTAAGAATCTTCCTTTCAAGTTCTCTTTTCCTCTCATTCAAAAGTAGTTAGTCTACAAAAGCCTTTAACTGACAACCTGGTGGAGAAACAGACCTAGGTTTACTATAATTAGATAATTTCTGAACGTTTACTGTCATCTGGATGGTTGCTGAGATCTACCTCTGTTATCCACTTCATGTAGACTGCAAACACATTGAGACAAACCATTCTTTACAATGCTGCCAAGATGCTGAAGGATGCAATCAGAATTTCTGCCTGTTTTACTCTATAGTCAGTTCTGGATTGAGGAATGGTCTGTGTGCAGCACAAAAGTGTGAATTGTTTGAGCAAAGTCTTAGGAGATAAATGGTTTGTGCCTAGAAAGATTTGCAGCTGTTACTTAAAATAAACAGACACACCAAAAGGAGAGCTTTTTTCTTGGGAAAAATCCTGTTGTTCATCCTGGTTGAACTTGTGGCCTCCTAGCTCTGTTACAGTGGTTGCAAATAAAAGGACACGATTTTTTCTTGCGTGTTTCTGCAAGATTCACACCCTTCTTCATCCCACAAAGACAGTAAGAACTGAAATAGAGAATGAAATTCTGGACATCTGCACCCTCACCTATAGGGTTGCCTGTGTTGACTTCAGGGGGCTTTTGTTTCTCTCCCTTGCCAGAATATTTTCTCTTCTTTGTGAGAATGGAAAGCCTGCCTGAAGTTTTCAGCGGTTTTCTGTGAAGAACAGAAAGCTGGGCTCTTGACTGACACCAGCCTGTGCAAATACCAAATTGCCAGTGGCCTGCACGCTTTTTTCCCCTCACAGGGACTGACTTTGGCTTCACCAGCCCAGAGTTCAAGGGTTTGGCTCAGCCCTGTTTTTCTGGCCCATGAAAAAAGCTGGAGCAGGCAGTGTCTGTCACTGGGGCCTGCACAAGAAGCATAGTTTGGTCTCTTTTGTGACATTATTGCTAATTTTCAGGTTTGTGGTTTGTTTTTTTTTTTTTTTTTTTTTTTTTTTTTTTTTTTTTTTTTTTTTTTTTTTTTTTTTTTTTTTTTTTTTTTTTTTTTTTTTTTTTTTTTTTTNTTTTTTTTGTTTTGTTTTTTTTTTTTAATTTGGCAGATGGAAGCTGAAGAGGAAGGGGCAAAAAAGCTGTCAGAAGTCAGCTTTGAAGACTTACCTCCCAACTATCATAACGAGTCCAACACGGAAACCAGAGTGGGCAACAAAACTGTTCAGGCTCATCAAGAAATTGATAAGGTATGAGAAAACCTGTATGTGTTAAGCTCTCCATTCTTACGCACCTTTTCTTCAAGATAAACCTCCCCAGTTTTACATGTTTATTCACAAAATAATTTGGTGTGTAAATTTTCCTGATGATAATTACTTTGGGGTTTTTGATTGTGTCTTCTGTGCTTGACTGGTCATGGTGTTAAGGACACCTGCCATGAAAGGCTAATGTGAAATAACAGTTTATTTTGAAAAAAGGGCCTGCTAAAAATGGGACACAGCTATTACATGGGGAATGAAAACCCAACCATCTCCTGCTCAGTTGGCTTCTTTACAGTGCCATTTTAAATAGACAAGGCGGTAGCTCTGTCATCTACTCTCCCCTCAGATTAAGGTTTATTAAGAGTGACAGCAAAATGGGAAAAAAGAGGGGGTGGGAGTGGGTTAATTATTGCAGGATGTAGGACTGAGACTAACAAAGGACTAATAAAAACTGTGGTTTGATATTTGGTTCTTTTCCTATATCAGGTTACAGATAACAAAACTGGATCAACAGTTTTTTCTGAGACAGTTATTACATCCATAAGAGATGGAGAAAACAAAAGGAATCATGTAAGTGAGCATATTTCTTTCCTTTGGAAAATCAAACAAATACTTTGGGTTCCTTGTTCAGAAGATTGTGACAGAGTTCACCTAACAAAATTTTGCAATGTTTTGAAACACACAAAACCATTGGGGTAAGCAGTCAAAAATGTTTGTGTTTCTTAAGTAGTTTAACTTAGGAATATTATGACTTGGAAACAGAGTTTCAGTGCTGTGGTTAATTGATATGTTTGAATATTCAATTTGTCTGTCAAATGCAAATATTAAATACCAAAGATAGTTGGTATAGCCCTTTCCAGTGAGTGGATAAATCCTTAGTATAACAGTGACCTTGTCTTCCATTAAAAAAAATTGCTTTATAGATTTTAACAGTTGAAAATAACCCCACATCATTTATTTATGAGGAATCTTTGGAACAACATATGGCTCTATTTGCTTTTCAGCCTAACACAGTGATGGACAACTGGTTATGAAATGTCACTTTGAGGAGAAGGGAGAGAGATGGGACAATAAATCCCCCTCCCCTCAAAATATGGTTGTTTAGGGACTCTCAAAGGCGTTGAAAAGATCAAAGGAATTTTAAAAGAAAAAAAATATTTAAAAGAATATTCTTTACCTGAGTCTTGCAAGGACAGGTACATTTGCTAAACATCAGTAGTCACATGAGAAATTCAGCACATACCACTACTTTAAAAAATTGGATTTTCTTTGGTTGTAGTCTTACCAAAGTGGATTCTTTTCTGTGCTCTCACTAAAACTGGGCTTGCCAGGTTTCCTCTGATAGGTGGCTTCATCTGACTAATAGCTTGTGGTTTGATTTACTTCAACATGCCCTGGCTTTTTTTAGAGTAACTTATCTACAGTTCTTTCACAGAAGCAGCTCTGTGACTCTTTTATAAATATAATTATGGAAATTATTTTATAAATATAATTATGGAAAAACTATGTCAGTAGTTCCAATTTTTAATGGGCACAGAGCCTGAAATTAGTGCCTCTTTTCTAAAGTTTTCCCTCTTGCAGCTCATGTTTTAATACTGCTATTTAAGTTTGGAAATGGCAAGTAGCAAAATATAGCAACTTTAGAAGCAACAGAAGCAACTTTACTTTTTTTTTTTTTTTACTATTTGGCAAAGCTTGTAGCTTAAGTGAAAACTAAAGCTATAAAATAAATTGTAACTATTCTAAACTACAGCTGATTCTATACAAAGTGTTAACATCCTACACAGTGCTTTTTAATAATGAGATGATGTGTAATGAAGACAATCCAAATGGGTTTTTTTCCGAGCAAACACGATCATAATCTTCAAACCCAGGATACAAAGGCAAACTTTATAACCTTCTTAACGCTGCAACACAACACTAGTGGTGTTTCATAATGTATTTGGCTTGCCTGTGGTGTCTAATTGTTCTTCACAGCTGTAAAAATTATTTCTAAATTAGCTTTCTCCAGGGTTCATACAAAGTTCCTAATAAGCTTCGTATATCAAAGTACAGCTGCATTTTCCATTTGGGAAGTTTGCCTCACTGACCAAGCCAGTGCTGCATCCAGAGCTCTCACACTGCTCCCAGTGCTCCAGCTGAAGGATTTGAGGGCTGAACAGAGATTTCTGTCAGGTTTTGTGGTGGCAGCCCTCGTGCAGCTCTGAGGCAGGAACACCCAGAGCTGGTCCCGTCAGCTCCTCATTGCTTAAACCCCACACCCGTTGTTCAGCAACACCCCCCTGCAGCAGGTGCTGCAACAGAGCTGCAGTTGTTGGTGCATTTTTACCCCCTTACGCTCATTCTGTACTTTCAGCATGCACACGGTACAAATGTGGGGTTTTTATCTTCTTTTCCTGTCAGAGCTGGGATTAAATACTCGGGAGACGCAGTTTCTGTGTTCGGACTCAGATGTTTACTAATTCTCATCTATAGCACAGTCTCACAAGTTGTGAGTTCTAGCTGACAAAGTAGAAAATGGCTCTGTCTCTATCTCTTTCCAAGGTCTTTTAAGAACAAACTGTCCAATTATGAAATGACACCTAAATTATTTTTACTTTTAGCCCAATAACCAACCACCTGTGGTCCGCAATGTGGATTTTTCCACCCAATTACAACACACCACCCAAACCCATGAAGAAAAAGGTGAAAAAGAAAGACTTAGCCTACACCCTAAATCCTCATGTTGCTTTATATATATATATATATTACTATATTCTAAAACCTTAAACTCCAAGTTTTCCACCATGTGACATTACACACTGCTATTCAAGCTACACACCCATAATCCCAGTTCTGTCACTCAATTTTGGGAGTCTTCTCCACCGCCCCAGGTCAAATGCAGTGTTTTCTTGGGGGTCAGTGCCTATTGGCACAGAAAGCCTAAAATTCTCATTTTCCGGAGTTCCAACATACGAACACCTTATTTAGAGGTTGCCAGCTCAGAGGAAAAGCAGCCTACAGATGTACTTGTTCCTTGTTTAAGGAGAGCGTGAATTTAATGTGACTAAGAGATGCCTAATGGGAGTACATCTGAGAATGCTTGCAAACTTTAAACATTAAGGTAGAATATGAATCACTTCTGCTATCACAAGGGCGAAGAAATGTTGTAGGAGTAATGCAGTTAAGAATTGGAAGATTTGGGTTACAGCAAGGAAAAAAAGTGGTGCTGTGGAGAGATCTGTCAAGTAGAAGAAAAATTTTGTCCAGATTAAAAGGCACTGTTGTTTCCATCTGCAAACTTAAGGTAAAAGATTGGGAAATGAGTTGCAGAAAACTTTGCACTGGGCCCTTAGGTCATTTTTATGTACACAAATTTTCATACCTGAAGTTTTGTGTGACACTGTGATGTGTCCCTGTCACTCTCCAGGCCACAGGCTTCACAGATCAACAGGTGGTGGCAGAGTGATTCCACTGGTTTCATAGGCTCAGTTTATAGGCTTACCTTATAAAAGTTAAGGATTCCTACAGCTCCTGCACTTTAGGTACAAATTTGGATGGTAAAAAGAAGAATTTTCCAAGCACCTTCACAAACCACCTGCTCTGAAATTTAAACTCTGTGTAATTTATTACTGCAGTAATTTGTGGTAACTGGAACCCTACACCTCCTCAGTTTACATTTATTTTCTGTGCTCAGTTAATAAGCTTCTGAAATCACTGAAAGTTTTTCATGTGACCTTTTTGGGCTTTGAGAGATGACACAAAAGCCTCACAAGAAGGCAGAGATGTGTCTGCATTGCAATAATAAATCCACTTATTGGCTGGAATAAGAAATCCAGCGCTGGAGAAGCAGCTTCATGGAAAACAGGTTTTGCCTGCATTTTAGATCACAGTGCTTGTCCTCCTGAAGCAGGTACCAATACACACACAAATAGCGCACATAAATAAACGTATATAGGCACATAAAGGGCAGATATTACAGAAACACAACGGAAAATACTCCACACACATAATTTTCCTTTCAAACTTTTTCCTCCTGTCTCTGCATCACAGCAGCATTCTCCTCAGACTGCTCTCTGTTACTAATGGTGATGCCTTGGGAAGGCTGACCTGAAACAGAGACTGGACAGAGCTAGAGAATAAAGTAGGTATTTATTGAAAGGCCTTTAGGGTACACCGTGGGCAGGATAGGGCCTGACCAGGGCTACATCCAAGGTGGACCCAAAATGGTCACAAAATGGACAAGCGGTCACGAGGTCTCACACTTTTATAAGTTTTGTTCCATTTGCATATTGGGGTTTAATTGTCCAATTGCAGCTTCAGGTTGTGAGGTCCCATCCTTCTTGTTCCTCCCTTCAGTGCACTGTTTGTGCTTTTGGGCCTGAAAGTTGTCCTTGGTCTCCAGCAGGAAAAGGATTTGTTTTGTCTCCCTACTCTGTGAAGAGAGCTGACTAACACTCAACGTGAGGCTCAGAACTGCACCCCTAGGCAGCACAGAATCTGAAAAACATGAAAGCTAAAACTTAAGGCATCAATGGCTCCTGTGACAGCGCTTCTGGGCTGTGGGTGTTTTGAGTCCCCAGAAGGGGAGTTGGGCTCGTTGCAGTTTCTGGCAACGCAGACCAGTTCCTCAGAGGTGCTGCATTGCTGGGAGGCCCCGTGTATGTTCCCAGACTCACATTCACTTTCTCAGATGTCACTGAGGGCTAGCAGTCCCCTCTGCAGATGTCAGGCTTCAATCCAGCAGTCTTGTTCCTTTATAGAGGCCAAACACAGGCAAGAGGTAGCTGGATGGGCATAAAGTATCTGTGGAGGGCTTGACATCCATTTGTTCCTGGATTTAAGGCTCAAATACTCTGTAATTTACTTCTCCAGGGAGCATTGGGTAGCTTGCAAATTAAGTGTATTTTCAGTCAAAAGTTCAAGCACAGAGCACAGCAAAAATAACAGCATTCCTCATTATACTGTGAAAATCAAAATCTTTTCTAGCTTATTGACCAGACCTGTTTCAGTTGAGATACATTAGCCTAACCAAGGGAAAGCAACGATGAAAAATAAAAGGAAGCAAAATTGATACTGGTAAGGTTTGCTAGAAAAAGATTAGTTGCATTTCTTCTCACTTCCATTCAGAGCAGTATTTTATTCTTTCTTCTATTATAAACTCTCTCTTCAAATTCAATGCTAGTGTACCTGAGCTTTTTTCCTTGTCTCTAGTAATGTGATAAATAATAATAAAAAAGGCAATACCTCTTTTTAGCTAGGTTGTTTTTGTGGTGGTTTGTTTTGTTTTGTTTTCATATTTTAATAGAAGTGTATCTGTTATCTTTCAATTCTCATTTTTGAAAGTGATTTTTAATGATGCTGTTGTCTGGGGAGAGTGAACCAGGGAACTGGAAGAATATAATGCATTTCTTATTTCACTTTGGCACTGTGGAACAGGTTTCTTTCTCTTGTTTGCCCGTGGTGGCAGAGGCTGTTGAGGGCAGGGCTGTGCCTTCTCTTTGGTTACACAGCACAGGTCAAAGTGTCTTTGTGCCCTCGATGTGGCTCTGTGCAGGGTGCTTGCTGTTCCTCCAGCAGGATGGGAGTGCCTGTGTGCGCACCTGTGCTGGGGACACACCTTCTGCAAACATAGCAGCTGCTCTCTGAGGGATTCCAAACACCAGCATGTCCTTAGGAGGAGACTCTGAGATGCCCAGGCCTTCATTTCCATGGTAAAGGCTGCTGTTTGCACCCCTGGAGCTCTGGGCAGGGAGGTATCACTGTGAAACAGCCTTTACAAGCTGACCTGGCAGGTTCTGGTTTCTCTGCACAGACAGAACGGATGGCATCCCTTTTATAACAGCCTCATTGCAACCTTTTCTCAGCCTTTCTCTTTACTCTAGCAGTAAAGTAGTAAAAAGAAAGAAAACAGTTCCATTTCCCCCTTTTCTCAAGAACAACAGTGGTTTAAATGGTTAAGCTGCAGGCCTTCAAGCTCCCACTTCGCTGCCGATACCCAGAACTGCCAAAGTAACTGCTGGGTCCTGTTTGGGCACCTTGGATGATTGCACCAAACATGTTCTCAGGCACATGTACTGGAGCTCCTCTCTTTGAGCCTCGTACTTCTCCAGGGAGAGGAGTTCCTACCAGTGCTATATAGAAAGGAAGCTTTGGAAACTGAGAAGGAAGAATCACTGGAATGGAAATTGCAATTTTTCCATCAGCAGCACTGCAGGAGAGGAGTCAATAGCAGAAATTTGAAAATGCAGCATCTTGGTGTTGACTTCTGCTGCCTTATGTCTCAGAGAGGACACTTGTTTTGGGCAGTCTTATATTTGGGTCCAATTCCTTTATTACTTTTTTCATAGAACTTTTATTCCCTGGTGACGTGCACTCAGCAACCTTAAACTATCATAGACACAGTAAGTGCATTCCTGGGTTGAGATCCAGGTCTCTGTCTAGCCAAAAATCATGTAATATCTAAATCTGGTAGGTTTTGTATACTTAATAATTTAATTCCCTGGTATTCTAAGTTTGCTTTTCTGTTGGCTGTCCAGCCTGCTCTGCTCCATTAATCATTGGACCAGTGCAGTTCCTTTCTGCACAACAATCACTGTTTAGGTAATCGTTGGTGGAGGAGCAGATAAGGCAAGTTGTACTTGTTTTAGAGAGCCATGGCTCCTCAGACATGCATGGTTAGACATCCATAACCAATTCTTAATGTTTTACTGAACCCCTTTTTTTGGTTCCCTTTTTAGTTCTGGTCTTGGCAATGTTGAATATGAAGCTTTGGGGCAAGTGTGAATAGCTCATGAGGACAGTAGCCTGTTTGTTGGAGTAGAAAATGATGTGGAGAAAGGTGTAAAGGGAAAGGGGCTTTAGCTAAAGATGAGAAGAATTGTTCGATTGGCATTCTGAGTTGCTTTTATTAATCTGGAGTGTTTTCAGGCTGTGTTGTAGAGAGGGACTTACTCTTGTATGAAAGGTGTGATGGGCTGTGTGCATGTCTCTGTGACTTCATAGATAACTCCATAAGCAGCAAATGCTCCTTAGTGATGCAAAAGCTATTAAGAGATTTAATTTAGGTCATGAATGACAGGATGGCTTTATTGTCAGTCACAGTGTATCTAAACTCAGTGGTTTTGACTGATGTTCACTGGGCTACAGCTGAAAAATGAATGTTAGCCCCAGTGAATGGAAAGACCTGCCAGAAGGAGTTTGAAGTACAAGTGTCCAGTCTGATCCTGTAAAAAGGAACTTCTCTGAGGAGGAAGGTGGGAAATCCCTGTAATTACCAGCTGCCTGACACACTCCTCAGTGTGCACATCTTTGTCTGCTGAGCTCAGTCCATCCTGAGCTGGTTTTCTCTCCGAGAAGGCTGTGTGGGCAGCTGTGGGTGCACACAGAGCAGCAGGGGTGCACAGTGTGCATGGACACCAGGTGCTTGTGTAACCCTGCAGGGCTGCAGTGGCCATGCACCCAGCTGTGACCCTGAGCAAGCCAGCAGTGGGAGCAGCTGCCAGGCCTTGTCAGGAGCAGGAGAAACAAGGTGCCTTTTGCTGAGAGGTGAGGCAAGCCAGGCAGGTGCTCTGGCTGAAAACACAACCAGCCATGTCAGAGAATGCAGATCAGTATCACTTTTTCTTTTTTTTTTTCTCTTAAATGGTGGCTTAGATTTCTAGGCACATAAACTGATGCAGCAGCAAAAGGGTTACTCCTAATTAAAGGTATCAAATCCTGCTCTCGTTTGTATCAGTGGGAGTGTGAAAGCAGTTCAGATAACTTAGTAAATTTATTTGGTTAGTAATGAAAAAAGTACTTAAAGAGTGACTGGGATTCCTCTTGTATTTCCGGTTAGTCTAGCTTAGTTTAAGTTGGTTTTTTTCCTGTTGAGTTAGGGAAAAAAAACTATGTAGTACTAATAGATATTCCAAAAGTCTTCATTAACAATTCCAGTCAATGCCTGTACTTAGAATTGTTAAGAAATTTGCTAGATCCTCATGTGCTGTAATGTATTTCTATTCCAGCTAAACCCCAAAGAAAAAGAATATTTTTATCAAGTTGGCTGAAGAGCCACCTCACCGTTTTTATCTCTCTACTACACTTTGAGAAGCTAAATACTGAAGAGAGAAAGCTTTTCTTTCTTTAAATGACAAATTTCTCCTCACCAAAAGTGAGCTATTGCTGTGATACAGTGAGAGTGCCTAGAACTGATTCAATGTTCTGGGCATTGATGCCTTGGGAAGGCTGACGTGAAACAGAGACTGGACAGAGCTAGAGAATAAAGTAGGTATTTATTGAAAGGCTTTTAAGGATACACCTTGGGCAGAACAAGAGTCTGGCCAGGGCTACACCCAAGGTGGACCCAAAATGGTCACAAAATGGACGACCAATCACGAGGTCTCACACTTTTATAAATTTTGAATTCATTTGAATATTGGGGTTTAATTGTCCAATTACAACTTCAGATTATGAAGCCTCATCCTTCTTGTTTTTTCTCTTCAGTCCACCGTTGTTCATGCTTTTGGACCTGAAAGTTGTACTCATTGTCCTTGGTCTCCAGCAGGAAAAGGATTTGTTTTGTCTCCCTACTCTGTGAAGAGAGCTGACTAACACTAAATATGAGGCTCAGAACTGCACCCCTAGGCAGCACAGAATCTGAAAAACATGAAAGCTGAAGCTTAAGGCATCAGCATGGTTAGTGAGAGCAGATTGGTAAACCAGAGAGTTCTCCTGAAGGGTACAAAACTCTCTCTTCCAGCCAGTGCTTCATCAGTGTCCATGCACCACTTCTAAAGCTCTCAGCATTCTTGCTGGTTGTGGGAATAAATTCTGCTTTGCCTGAAGCTTTCCATGTGCAGGGAGGAATGAAGCTTCCTGCTTCTCCCTTGTTTGCACGCTGATTGCCACAACTCTTGTGCTAATAAGCTGTGGGAAGGGAGCAGTGCAGAGGGAGGGTTTGCCTTTTCCCTGGTTTGGTCCAGTTTTCCCACTATAACACACTGAGTTTGGGGATCCAAGGCTGTGCAGTTGTATTTTACAGATCATGTCCAAGCTGTAGGTAGATATAAAAACAAATCACCATGAATGATTTTACTTTCTGCCTCTCCTAGATCAACCAGTTTATTCAAAGAGAAATGTTTTGGGGTTTTCTTATCTTCTCTTTAAGGTAACATCCATTCAGGAGAGTGAATCTTTTATGTGGGCTGGTGGCAATTTCGTGATCTAGTGACATCTGTTAAGAGATCATAGTGTGGATTTTCTTTATTGAAGGTTCATCAGCAGTGTCTCTTTCCTCTTGTCATACACATGTAGCAAATTAATCATGAGAGGAAAAGCTTTAAGGCAAATGAGATTTTTTTTCCACTGGTTTTGGTTACATGACTTAATCCATTGGCTCCAGCAGCTGTTTATTTGAGGTTTTAGCTGAAACCACGTTATCTAATTAAGCAGCAAGCATTAGCTAGAAGGGTAACAACAGTAGCTAAGGCTTTAGGAAATACAGGGTACAACACTGGATGTATAGCAGAGACATTTTGTTTTTTTTTTCTTTTATTTGCCTCTATTATAATCTTGGAATGGTTGAGATAGATACAGAGGATGCAGAGAAATGGGTTAAAGCTGGTTACATCTGTGTTGTCATAGGTAACACATTGTTCCATATATGATGAGCATAAGTCTTATCTAACCTTTGCCTGGACTTGAGGAGGGTTAGATTTTACAAAATCTGTAGAATGATACTGGTTTTATGCCAGTGAGTATAAGGAGAGGGAAGGAATGTGATCAATGGTTGCTCAGCCTTCTGTGCATTTGTGCAGAGTCAGGAAGAGGTGTGAGATGCTACCAGTCCAGCTTGATGGTGGTTTGCACTATGATTAGTCTAAACCATGGAAATTGAAGGGAAGTGGTGAATTGGAGTTGTTTCTTTTTATTTCTGTTTCATCAAAGGTTTGGCAAATGAAAAGAAAGAAAGAAAAGAAAGGAAAGAAAAGAAAGAAAGAGAGAAAAAGAGAGAGAGAGAGAGAAAGAAAGAAAGAAAGAAAAGAAAGAAAGAAAGAAAAAGAAAGAAAGAAAGAAAAAGAAAGAAAGAAAGAAAAAGAAAGAATGAAAAGAAAGAAAGAAAGGAAAGCAAGCTCTGTAGAATGGTGGTTTGAAATGCAATGCCTCGAGAAATGCATTTCTGTGTCAGATGAGTGAGTCTCAACTTTGTTCTTCCTCCCGTGTGATTCACAAAGAGCATTTTGGCTTCTTTTGTGGAGTGAGTGTCTGCCTGGCCTGTGAGGGGCTGAATAACTGACAGCACAGAGGGACACCACTCTGGTGACTGCATCAGCTGCCAGCTCGTGGTTCTTCACCTTTGCAGCTTACACAGAGAGCCCCTCTCACCTATCCTACCTGTCCTGATCCTCACCTTCACAACATGTCCCCTTCTCCCTTCCAGGCAGTAATATATTGTAATACAGCATGACTGTGCTAAAGGTACGTGGGGTGGGGAGGGAATTCTGGGTCTGTTTACTCATTATTCTGTCTGGAAATGACTCAGAGCCTGCTCCTGAATTTATATCATATGAGGAATCCCTCAAACTTCTTCCCTCAGAAAGTCCAGGGGGAGCAGCAGTATCTTAGGACACGTAGAGAGTTTGACATCATGCTGTCAGGCAAAGGGGAACCTTAGTGGTTTTTTCCTGGGTCCAAGATATCTCACAGCTGTCAGCAAGGGAAAGTTTTGGTCCCCTGGTAGGTGTTTGTCTTGGACTTCATGCATGGTGGAGATCTGCAATACATTCATATTCTTGTGCCCCTTTTGGAAGGACAAAAAGAGTATGCTGAAGACCCTTTTTCATTTCTTCCTCATTTGTGTTAGTTTAGGAAATGGGACAAATATTCATGAATAGTCATCATCTCATGTTGTTGATATCCTCCAGGCACATGATTTCAGATGCAAAATTAAATTAAGGGAATAATAAAATAAAAGATGCTCTTTTGTAATCCCAACAAATACCCCAAAGAGGAGGTCTTGACAAAGCTTCAAAGAATCAACACCTATGACCCAAATGCCTATTCCATCCTGTGGCAGACATGGATCTTGTCTTCCCAAAATCCTCGAGTGCTGGAGATGATTTATTCCAATGCTGTTGCTGTAATTCAAACCCCTTCTTCTTCCATCTACAGCTCATGGAAAATAAACGATTCAATTTCTTCTATAGTAAAAGCAATCTTACAATCAAACTCTGCCATGGGCAAAATCCATTGAATGTGGATCCTTATCAATGACCTTTTGTTTCAGTATTATTATCTTTGGCTGGCACCTTAAACAGAATTAATGTCTATTGAAACTGTAGACTACCAAAAAAAGTATATTATATCAGAACAAAGCCCGTAAGATTCAGGATTTGAAATCAGTTCAGTGAGGGTTGGGGCACAGGTCAACATCTTACTCTCAGTGTGCTACTCTTAATTTAGAGATTAAGATTAGCCAGCAGCTATTAAGTACAGAAATCTTGTTTTCAAAGACTTTTCTTTTCACCCAGCTGTTTCACATCCTACTCTGCCTTGTTTTGCTTTTACTAATTTGCAGGACTGACATAGTTCAGTAGTGAATCACAGAAACTTTGTGGCTGCCAATTGACAAGAGCAGCCTTCAGTAAAACTCAGCTCACGGCCTCAAAGCTGTGTCTTTGTGTGATCATTGCTGCTCACAAATCCTGGCACTTCAGAGTTTTGTGGCACAGCCCTACAGTGGCTCCACAACTGCTGCTGGAGCTCAGGACATTTGGAATAAAACCCAGGATCTCTCAGACCACGAGTGTTTAGACACATCTCCTGGTTGTCAAAGGCCAAAGAGTTGTTGTTCTCCCATCAATAGGCCCACAGGTAGGACCATTAATTGCAAACTCATAAGGAAAACTTTGTTTGTAAACATGCATCATTATTTTGACCTCACATATACATACATATATGTATATATATATACACACATATATATGTGCATACACACAGTCCTTTTCTCCTTTCCTGAGATAGCTCGTAGTTTCCAGACTAAGTTAATTACCTGTCAGTTATATAATTTATGGGGGTTTTCTACTAAATTAGAACAGTTCTTCTTACGTGCCCACTTTGACACCATTGCAGAATAGATTGAAGTGAGTACTTGGGACTGTGTCTCCTACACGGAAGTGTTTGCAGAAGCTGTAGTCCTGCCAGGATCAGGTTATTATTACTGAGTAAAAAAAAGGGTGGGGCAAGAAAATGAAGTGGCTGCTTCTGCAGATATTGCAAGGCATACAGAGAGATTTTGACCAAGAGTGAAAAAAGCATGATCTGAGAGAGCACCTAGGCACCATTTTTCTCATTATTCTGAGGCATTTGTCAGGAATTTTTTTGGTTTTGTTTCTTTGGGGCTTTTTGGGTGTAGTTTCTTCTTTCATTGGAGTTGGTTCCTCGAAGCCGTGGATGATATTTTATTTATTTCTTCTTTTGATATTGAGCATTAGCAGCACAAGGACAGGATCAGTGACAGGATCACTGTTTGTGTGGTGGTGTTCTGGTTTGATTCGCAACCGGGCGGAAACACCAATTTTATGTTGTGGTTTCACGTTCGCTAAATCTCGTTTGCCAAATTGAGTGTCTTTACTGCTGTGAGATGGAATTAGGAGAGAAAAGGCAAAACAGGCCCAACTTAAGTTTGAACAGATAAGTTTTATTAGCACACACACTAAAAGAATGAAAGGAAAAAAAAGAAAAATTGAAACTTCAAAACCCCTCTTCTTCTCCCAGCAACTGTTCACTTTCCTACAACCAACACAGAGAGACAAACCATGATGTTCAGTCAGTTTCACCATTTAAACATAATCTTTCATCACTTTGGGAGCGCAGTCTCTCCAGTGTCCCATGGAGACATTTGCCACTAAAAAAAAAGGGTCTGGTGGCTCCCAATGTCACAAATCTGCAACCGCCCGGAATCTTGCAGATTGTGCCATCCCACCCATCAGCAGCCTTTCCCACGACTACCCATGGGCCCCTCAGCACATTTGGGGTAACGTTTAAGAATGCCTCCTCTAGTTTACAACAAAGATTCTCTTCTTCTATCTCTGAAATCGTCTCCATCCAAGAGACCTCCTTTTATCCCAGGAGCGGGGGACTCACTATTACAACATTCTCAATGAAATCTCAAGTACAACAGTCCACCATCCTTGACTAGAACCAGCATTCCCCCAAACAGCTTTTACAAAACAGGTCCATTTTCTCCATGGTTTACATCTAGAGAAGTCCAGAAATGTCCACTGCCTCAAATCCCTTCTTCCAAAAAATCACATCAGTTCTTTCACTGACTTTGCATCATGCTGTCGTTCTACGTTTCAAATCATTCTGTCCTTTTCTCTCTCTCAGGGAAAAAAGCTGGAGTTTTGAAAGCTTCATCTTGCTAGGAAAGAGTTAAATCTGCCCAGGTCTGCTCTCTTCCTCAGCTGGCTGCTGCGGCTTATCATTGTCAGTTTTTCAAGGCCGAGCTGGGGGGAGAGCCGAAAGTCGGAGCTCCGAGCGTCCGCGCAGTCAGGAATCATTAAAAATACTTATAAATGCCACCTGCCCACCCTCTAGGTCTCAACAGGGTGGGCCCAGCCCGAACTGGGCTGCTCCCAGGGACTCCCGGGGACCCCTGGACTCCCCTGACACTGGCTGGCTCGGGGGTTAAGCTAGAAAAGTTCGCTGGATGTTGAGCTGCAGCCTGTCTTTCTGCTTTGCCAGTAGTCGATGTGGGCAGGTGGGAAGAGCACGACCGGTCCCGGGCTGGCCCCCCGCAGCAGGGGCGGCAGGGCCGGCCAGGCCGCCAGGCCCGGGGGCCACACGGCGGACCAGGACCGGCCCTGTTACCTGTTCAGCTGCTTGGATGGAAAAGGGAGGTTCCCTGGGAGTTTCCGATATTTAACCCCTGGAAGTTCACGTAGACGTACTCTGTAACTTCCTGAAAACTCACTTCCTGCTCAAACCACGACAGGTGGGAATGAGCAGGTGGTGTAGAAAGGGATGCAGTTCTTACACTGGTGCTGAGCAGTTTATTGGGGGTCACAGCCTGCCTGAATATTTCCCTTTTTGACAACATGTTAAGGCTAACATAGCTGTGTTGCTTTGGGTACCTAAAGCCAAGCTCAAGTGCCTTCAGGCCACCTTCAGCTCTGTCATGTAACCATATTTTGCCTCCATTTATATTGTGTCATGTGGAGAACCAGAAATGAAGTTTTTCCAAATAAACTGTTTCTGGGAAACGGGGGAAAAGGAATCGGATGAGATTAACTCTATGGAGAAGTTCAAGACAAAGCCAAGGGACTTGTGCTTTGTTGTTTATTAGTTTTCAGCTCAGCAGTCACATTCCTGTTGGACAGCCACCCAAGGAGCTGGCTTTCCCCACAGCACTGGGATGTGACCCCTGACACAGCTTGCAGCTCATGTCTGCTCTTTTTAGACATCTTTTTTTTAACAGAAGTTCCTAATTTTACGAGTGCTGTGTGCTTGGCAGGACAGCAGTGAGAGGTTTGCGCTGCTGGAAAGTATTACAGAGGTTTTGACGTATTTCAGAGCAAATTAATTCATATCTCATTAAAGACAAATGCATTATGTGCCCTGTCTAGACAACTGAGAGATTAGGACCTGGAATGCTACTGCATTTCAAATTAAGGCAGTAGTTTCCATGAAACAATATTCCATTCTATGTAATTCTACTTTTTTTTTTTTTTATTTTAAATACAGAACTGGTTTTATGCTTCTTTTTTTCCTTGCTGCTCAGCAGTTTTTGCCATCTGCTGCAGAAATGGAGAGCAGCCTTGCATGAAACAACTTGCAGAAATTGAAACAAAACCTAGAAGGGGATTTAACTCTTAGAAGGGCTCATTGCTGAGAGATGCCAGTGCCAGTGTGAACATGGCACTGCAGCCATGGCTGGAATTGTTGTCTCAGGGGTGCAGCTGGATGAGCTCTGGTTTGGGAAGGATCTGTAGCTGTGGTTTATGGAGGTTAACACTGAGTTTCACCTGAGTTACAGGTTTTTGAAAAGGGAATTGCTTCGTATGAGGAATTTTTAATAAACATGTAGAGGGGGTTTTGTTCAGAGAAGCTTTTAGAGCACAGTTGTTCCAAAATACAGTGAGAGGTGCTCCCATGCATTTCCAAGGTTGTCACTAAAACTCATTTTCTAATTGTCACACCAATTGCTTTAGTGGCATCATTTCTTATGCTGTGTTTCTGCTGGCAGAACTTCATCACCTCTTCAAAATCACTGATTTTTGCCTCTATACTTCATGGCTTGGGAGTCTGAAATGCATAGAGGGTTAGGAATGAACACTTTGGAAGGGCTGTTTTGGCTTACCAGCTGTTCAGAATACAGTCCTGCCTCTCCCTTCAGCTCCTTCACAAGTTTGTAGGCACAAACTTTACCTGGATCACAGTAAGCCAGCAAACTGGGCCATGTATATTACACAGTGGGGGGAAAGGGCGTTCTCCGGTTTGAATCTCACTGTTCTCATGCCAGAGAACCACAGAAAAGTTGTATATCAAATCATGGCAGTACCTTCCTCTGCTTTCTTGGGTTCTAAACTAAACAGTAAAGATCCCCAGAGAGAAAGTCTCACTCAGGATAGTCCCTGACAAATATTGGCTGATGATACAAGTAGTGAAGAGAGAGTTTTGTTTAAAGTTATCTTTGAAGAACTTTCTGAGAATATGGAGGCAGGGTGAGTGTGAGTGGGGAGAGGGAATGGATAAATCAAATGCCAGTTGTGAATTTAATACCAATGAGTCCATTTTGAAGGTTTGACAACATCAGAATATTTTTTAGTCTCCAATTAGGGTTTTAATTAAGGCTTAAGGGGAAAAAGATCAGAGAAAAATGAGTGTTATTTCAGTGCATACTGTATCACCAGCAAAACAGAGCAGTAAAATTGCTGCCATAGCTAGGTACAGAAACCAGATGAGCACTGCCAAAGACAGTGGGTTTCTGTGGGAAAGCAGGTGACCTCTGGCCATGTTGTTCTGCTCTCACAACTAGGAATGAGAAATTCTTTGCTTGTCCCTGTGAGTCCTGCTCGGTGTGCTGCATGGGCAGAGGGTGACATGGCCACACCAGGGGGGGATGGGAGCACTTCAGCAGGGTGGTGTTACAAATACACATTATATTGATGGCTTTTCGCAAATATTAAGATGAATGCTATAAGTATAATGTCAGAATAACTTTGCTGTATGAATTTAGTTTTTATTTCTGCTGTTAACAAAACTTAGAAATAATAGTAGGATAGCTGATATATACTTATGCTTATAATTAAACTGTCTGCTTAGTTGAGGTAATATCCAGTGAACATATAATGAGGACCCTGTGACTGACATGTTAACTACCAGCACCTGCCATCTGTAAAAAGTACAGACCAAAGCCCAAACTAGTGGTAATAATAAAGGAGGACCAAAACCACAGCCAAGAAACACACATGCTCTAAAAAGGCAGGCCCAAAGAAGAGGCATGCAAAATAGTTCCTGGAATATGTAAACTAGTTTGTAAAAAATATAAATCTACATAATAGTCTATGAATATGCAACAGGCTGATACCATGAAAAAAGTATTTGAGGGGTATCTCCGAAGGTAAGTGTGCTCTTAGCTGAATGCCAAGCACCCAACCGTTTAACCCTTTGCTTTATCTCTGTCTCCTATTGTCTTTTTATTAAACCTTTTAAATTTTACCAAAAAAGCAAACCTCGTTTTTGACAGTGGGATGGGTGCACCCCAGCAGGGTGGGATGGGTGCATTCAGCAGGGTGGGATGGGTGCACTCCAGCAGCTAGCACAGGCTGCAGAGCTGCCTGCAGCACCTGCCAGGCCCAGGGCATGCTGTGGGCTGCAGGCTGGCACTTCACACTGAAAGAAAACTCTTTTCCTTTGTGCTTCTCCACCTGTGTGCCAAGGCCTGAGGGAAAGTGCCCGTGTCAAAGCTTGTCCCAGCAGCTGTGACCTGCACTGTCCTGCCCCAACTGTTTCTGTGTCTGGGAGCTGCCACATTCAGCTGTCATCAGCATCACTCACTGGTTTATTTGCAAATAAAATGGACACTAACCATTCTTTAGGAAGTCAATAATCTTTGACATCGTCTACCAAAGACAAGAAGTTTCTTTCAGCAGCAGTTGTTTCAGCAGACTTAGGAACTTTTTCCATGATTTTAATTTTTTTGTTGGGTGTTTGTATTTTTTTTTTCTTCCCCTGTTGGTTTTGGAATGGATCTTAATGCCCAAATAACTTTCAGGAGCTGCAGGATATTCACTGAAGAGCATAATATTATAATAAGAGTGCACAGGATGCTGAGTGTGTCCTTACAGTACATGACATGGTATTCTCCATCCTGGCCTCTGCTGTTGATGGGTCCCAGTACATCCATTAACAAACTGGCAGTGCTGCTTTCACTCTGTATTACTCTTTAGCACTTCCAAGCAGCTGATTTCTTTGCCACAGCATTAACTGATATAAAAACAAAATGGATTTCAGAGTACATCATTTCCAGTGTGGCTAATTCTGTCTGTAAGTTACCTGCTCAACTTGTATGCTCTGCTGCACATCAGAAGCCAGCACTCCCTCTGCTCAGTTTACCCAGTTGCTCCTGCAGTGACAAAATATTCTGAGAAATAATTTAGTTTGCACAATTCCAGGGGAAAAATGGATTGTTCAGAATCTGTTGCAGCTGATGAAGGTGTTCAGATTTGCTCCTTGTCCAGCAACTATTCTATCTAAAGGTAGCTGAATTAGGAAAGGTCTGTTGCCTGAATAAATAAGGGAAAATAAGTGATCATCATAAAATATGGCTACACATCTGCATGTAAGCACTTCTGAGTTCTGCATTAACTATGGGTATCTGGGTGAGGTAAACTGGTGTGGAGTGTGGCACACAGTTTCACAGAGCACATATGAAAGGAAGCCTGTGCCATGCCAGGAAAGAAAACCACAGAGGGGGAAAGAAAACCACAAAGGGATTTTTTTTCCCCTGACTGGAAACCCTCATAAAACTGAATGTCTGAACTGGTAGGACACAATTCAGTAAGAAGAAAAGTTTTTTGGTGTGGGACTCATTAATTCAGGAGAAAGCAGCAACTGGAGAATTGCAACTTTGGTGTTAGGTGGCTTTAGAGCTAGAGAGAGAGTTATCCCATGAGCTTAAAAACAATCATGAGAAGATTTCTCCTTTGTGGAGAAGGACATTTGGAAAACCTGACTACTGCAAGACCTGGCCGTTTGCCTGAAAGGGGATGGAACAGGAATGAAACAGTATAGTCTGTTCTGGGTATGCTTTATACAGGGGATTCATAAAAGCAGCTGACAAAGCTACAAACAGAAAGTTGGCCCAGAAGAGCATAGCTGCTGAAGAGAAGTGGCTGGCTGCTCGCTTGGAGCCACAAAACCTCCAACATACTGCGTAACATTTGGATATTTGGATTTTGATCCACCTGATTATGTAGCAACAGTAAAGAAAAAAAAAGAAGCAGAACACACGCAGTACTGGGATAATGAATTTGAAAATCATTGTGATATTTTATAGCAGCCTAGGGTGGTGATACTAATTCCTTAAAACAGATAAAATGACTTCTTCTGAGTTAAAAACACATAGCCTGAATGTCGAGTCGTGGCCTTGAAAAGAGTCAGGCCCCAGCCTGTGCTTAGCTTCTGTTCTGTGTTTGTGTTCTGGGTGATCAGACTGTTTGGAGGCATCCGAGGTGTCCGGGATGGGTAACTCAGACAAGGCTGGTTCCTGCAGAGCAGCCCTGCCTCACACAGGGCAAGAACCCCGCAAAGGGCTGAGTCTGAACAAGATCCGAAGAAAACGAGAAGCTTAGTGGGAGCTTTCAGTAGAGGTTGCACAGATGATCTGCTCCAGCAAGTGATGCCTGCCAAAGAGCAGTCAAGTGCTTACTTCAGAGAATTCAGGGATTTTTGTGTAATCCCTTTTCCTTTTTTTCCTGTTTCCTTTCCACTAACAATGGTACAAACCAGTGCTGGAGTGACTCAGGACGGTGCTATGGTTTATTCTTCTGTTGATTACATTGTTTCCAGCGTGGAGGAGAAAAAATAAATAAATGACATTTTAGAGAAGAGGGTAATCACACAATTTTTGAGAGGTAACCATTAGATGGGAAAACACCTCCTCCTGTGACCCAGACATGAGGGTGCACAAATAGATCACTCTCACCCTCTGTGTTCTCCTCTGGAAGTGAAGCCACCCAGCAATTTGAGGCCAGAGGATTTAGAAAAGCCAGGGAAAGGGCACTGGTCTGTTACAGAGCCGTGGTTGTACGAAGAACCCCAGCAAGCTTTTTGTCTTGGTTCCTAAATAAGAAATATAATCAGTGAAGAGCTTCTGGCATTTCAAGGAGAGGCATGAATTTTGGCAAATCACACTTTTATCCTTTCCTCCAGGAGTGTATCATTGATGAAGACTGTGAAGCAGGGAAGTATTGCCAGTTCTCCACCTTTGAATACAAATGTCAGCTCTGCAAGCCCCAGCACACAGTAAGTCCTGACTGAGATGGGACTTCATGTGATCTTTAGAAACTCAGCAAGTTACTGTTGCTCATGTCAGCAAGTCAAAATTGACAGAAAAGAAGCTGCAAAGCTTTCTGTGTGAGGGTAAAAGAAGTTTCATGTTAACATGGAGTAATTAAAAACCAAGGTTGGGATGGCCCAAAACATATCCCCCTCCACACCTTTTCTGTGCAGTTCTCAGCAGAACACTTGTAGGATAAAGAAAGTAAAAACTGGATCCTAGCTGCTCTTGTGTTGTGAAGTGAGCTCAGACTGAAGGAGGTGGGATCAGTTCCCTGATCTAGAACCTCGACAGTTACAGAGCATTTTTCTCCTTAATTAGCAGCTCTTAGTAGCGCCAGTGTAGTCCTACTCCTTGCCCTGTGTTAGGCACTGCCTGTGGGATCCACTGGAAAAGAAATACAGATTTTGTATGGCTGCCCAGACCGGGCTTTACACAGGCAGGAAAAGGCTGCTGAAAGGCTGACCTGCCACGACTCTTTAGGATTATTAATCAAACTACCTCAAAAAGGAAACAAAGTGACACACATGGCTTTTATTAGGTTGATTTCCTAGACATGTGCAGTTGAAACACTGGGGCAATTGTCATACAAAGCAACTTTTAGCTAGAGATTTGCATTTCTGATTTGCAAAGAGATTTTTTTCAGAGAGATTTTTTCAAAGAGATTTTTTCAAACATTCTTGGTTACCCGTGAGGTCTGGTTCTTATTACAACTAAAAAACAGATTTTAGTAAGATTTTTTTTTTTTTGCTTTGCTCTTTGAAAACAATTTTTCTGAACAAATTGTGATTCCTGACTGCATTTGACAATGGAAAAAATCAGTAATGTTCTCCATTGTTGTTTCATTTATTAATTTTTGTTTCCCTTGATTGCAGAAGAGAGGGCCCCAGGGAGAGCTCAGAGCAGCATTTCAGTACCTAAAGGGTTGCAAGAGAGCTGGAGAGACACATTTTGCGAGTACACGTAGTGACAGGATAAGGGGGAAT
>VYZR01023360.1:0-13312 GCA_013400675.1 Oxylabes madagascariensis
ACGAATTATTCCTGATTATTTATGACAATATGGCAGAGTAAGGAAAAGAGAGCTCAGCTCTGTGTCTGCTGCTCTTCAGGTTTAACAGCTCATTTTGCTCCAACCTCAGCCTTCTGCTGCAGGCCATGGTGACACCCTTCCCTTCATACCAAGGACGAGGGAATGGAAGCAAATGTCTCCGAGTGGTAACACCACAGAAGTGTAGGAGTGTTTTGGTACACGTTCCTCCCCCTAGACTATTATATGGCTATCACCACTAATTTTAATTTTGCTCCACAGAATTGCATCCAGTGAGAGAAGGCATTAAAATTTTAAAAGCAAATGTACATAAAAGTAACTTTTGCTTCCCCCATTACACTGGGAGCTATCTATGGAGAACAATGTTGGGAGCTCACCAATTTTGGGGAAAATCTGAATATGAAAAGCTCTTCCCTGACAGCTGTGTCCAAATGCAGGCTTTCCTCTGGCTTATTACTGCTCCAGGATGGCAATTCCAGCCTGGCAAATAGGGCAGATTGAGGAATACAGGAGCCACAGATCCCTCCTCTTCAAATTACATTACCAGTTAGCAGCAGGATTACCTGGATGCTTCTCAGCTCTCCCTCAGTTATTGTTTCCAAGAGGTGAGCATTTTTACAGTCTTTTAATTTTCTCCGTATTTTTAAAACCCTCAAGAAGCACTGATCAGAAGGACCATTAACACCCCAGCTCTGGACTAATGAGGAGCACAACTTGTGTGCTGGAGGTATCGATTTGCTTAGCTCCGGTGGTGTTTCTCCCTTGAATTCTTTGTGCTCTCCCTTCAGCTGTGCTGGCTGTTTACTCACAGAACACCCGAGTGAGGGGAAGATGAACTGCTGGGATTCTGCTGCCCAGGCATTGATGCATTGCCTCTCCCTTTGTGCTCTTTAAATGCCAGAAATCCCCTGCTTTTCTTTGGAACATCTTTTTAATCTCTTCTTTCATCCATGAAGAAAATGAAGAGCTGAGTTCAACAGTTCTCCTTCCCCCGCCCTCCACCCTGAAGGTGTTTCTTTCCCTTCAGTGGCACCTTTCTGGTATGTTCCATCTCTGAGAAGAGAAAACAGGCAGAATTTATCCCGTGTTTGTGCATGAGGATAAATTCCCTTAGGTTTTTTGATCAAGCAGTTGCATGTGGGTACTACATCAGGATTTCTGGATTTTAAAACAGTCATGAATTTGTCCCGACCTTCATTTTATCTGTGTGACATTAGGAAAACGAAGAGATCTAAATTAACAGTAACAGTGAATAATGCTGCTTAAATTGAAGAATAAAGTGGGAGAGGATAAACCATCAGTAAATCCACTGGTAAAATGCCCTGAAATAGGCTGCTTACCTTCTTTTTTTGATGTATTGCCTTTTCTGAGCTCAGACAAATACTTATTCCTTAAAAGAAATTTCAGATTCATTTATCCTTGCAGGCTATAACTTTACCCTGTAACGTCTCTTGTGACTAAAATATTGTTTTGGAGGAAAATTTATATAAAAAATAACCTTAAATTTAAACTTTTTGCTGCTGCATAGTGAGGTTTTTTTGGGGTAGGAGTTGGAGCAGAATGGTTTTATGATGTCTGTGCTGAAGCAGAATCAGCTGCTCCCTCTGTCTTTGCTCCCAGTTCCATCGCTGGGTAGTTTTGATGCCTTTCTTAAATTGTATGTTAAATCCAAATGATGTCAAAGCCTCTTCTTCCACATTAACCTGTTCCCAAAGCATGTTCTTGTCTTAATACTGTGTTGGAGGACAGAATCTGGGGAAACTCTGCAGAAAATAGTGTAAATCCCACAAAGCATGCTTTGGTTTGGCTTGTCAGTCATGTTTTCTACATCATTTATTCAAGGGCATGGTTTAAATGCAGGCTTAATGTTTTTTAAATAAACTAGTTCTTAGGATTGCATTTACTTTTTTCTCCAAGTTGAGTTGGTGTAGTTTATAAAAAACTGTGGGTGCTGGCAGAGTGCAGTGTTTTGCACTTCTCATCTTGGAACTTAAAAAAAAAAAAAAAATCCCAGTCTTTGACAATGAAATAATTAGAAATTATCCAAAGTTGCTGAGGTTGGAGCAGCCTGGTCTATGGAAGGTGTCTCTGCCCATGGCAAGGGGTGGGACTGGATGGGCTGTAAGGGTCCCTTCCCACCCAAACCGTTCGAGGGCTCTATAAAAAATACGCTTTTTAAAGAAGTGGCTTATTATTGGTTCTCTCCTTACTGATATCTCTGTTTCAGGATGTTCCTTTGCAAGATAATTGGGAAGAGCCATGTTTCTCCATGCTGGATGTGGGACACTTCCACCCTCTTAGGTGGTTCAGAGAAAGAGAGAAAAATGATGCTGTTAAGTGTTAGGAGGGACCACAGCTCAGGGGAACGTAATGTAGCGACAAAGAAATTAAGTACAGCTTCAGAAAGTCAAATATCTTGTTAAGTCTGGGCAGAAATCAATAAGAGCTTTTGAGAATGGTGGTATTGAGCATTCTATTTTGAGAAATACTTGTGTCTCTGGACAACCAGAGCAAACAGCTACAGCAAGGATGCAGATGAATTTTGCAGTGACTTTTTCTAGCTGCGCGCATTGGTAAGTCGGGGATGTCTGTCCTTCTGTGCTTCTTGAGCTGTGCTGGGGTTTCCAGGCACCTCTTGGCACCTTGGCTGGGCAGTTTTGCGGGGGATGTGTTCTTGGTGATCTCTGCAACTGCTGAAAGGATGTTGTTGTGAGGTGGGGTCACGCTCTTTTGCCACGTCTCGTGAGAGGATGACAGGAAATGGCCAGGGGGTGTTCACATCAAATACTAGGAAAAAAATCACTAGAAGAGTGGTCAGGCACTGGAATGAATTGCCCAGGGTGTTGGTGGAGTCACAGTTCAAGAGATGTCTGGATGTGGTCCCTGGGGGTGTGATTTGGGGGTGATGATGGTGGTCCTGGGGAGAGGGTTTGTGACCTTACAGGTCTCTTCCCCCCTTGGTGACTCTGACAAGAGCCCTGTCTGTGTGAGCTGTGCCCACCCTGAGCCTCGTGAGGACTTGTCCCCAGGTCCCCAAGCAGGTCACTGCAGCTCCCAGGACCATCAACCTGCAGGGTCTCCAAGGTCTCGCTGCCCTCCCCCACCCCATTAGCTGTGCTCTCCTGTTACAGAGAAGTAAATGATCCCGGTTTTTCCATTTTCATTAAGGCTCAGCTGTGACGTCAGTTTTGACGTGGCCCTGGTTGAGAAACCTTTGGTTTGACCCACTGAAAGTGCTGATTCTGAGCTGTTCTCCAGCCCTCTCCTCCCCCATCCCTGCTCACACTGGAACTGCTCTGTCTGGGGGTTTGGCCAGTGCTGCTCGAAGTGGAGAACAGGAGAAAATCCTGGAAAGCAGCTGCATTTTCCCAGTGTCGTGGTTACCCACAGCTGCTGGTTTTGCTGCTTGATGCAGCTCCTCTCTGTGTGGAGGCCCCATCTTCTCGGAAAGAAGTGCTCCAGGCTGCAGGAGGGCAAGTAGGTGATTTGAATTTTTGGGTCTCAGTGATGCTCTGTGCCCTTTTGTGGGGGGAATATCTACATGTCTGCAGCAACGAAACTTGTATGGGAAATAAGAGCAAATTGTGCTGAAGTCAACTGAATAGGAGTTGGAATTTGTGCCAAATTGCAAACTGTGGGCCTCTCAATCATTCCTCTGCAGAGAGCAGCCTGTAACAAAGATTACTCTGCTGTGAGACCCACAGAAAAATATCTGTTCTCTTGCACTTATATCAGTTAATGATACAAATCTGCTGATGGCTGGGAGTATTTATTTGCTGTGAAAAGAACCTGCTTATGGTGCACTGAGCGTCACGGTTGACTAGCAGGTACCAGGGTTGTTGTGTTAGGGATGTAAATGATCCTGGGACATACATTATTGACATGTCCCAGTTCCAGGAGCACGGCACCATTTCCTGTGGGCTCCCAGGTGAGCTGGGAAGAGTTTGATCCTGAACTTGTGGGTTTATATTACCAGACCAGGTAAGACAGTGGAGGGCACTGGGAGAGCCTGGGGGGCTGTGGCAGGAGAACCAGCTTTACTCCAGGGCGGAAACCTCAGGGCTCAGGGGTGTTTGAAGATGTGGTTTCACTCAGCTTTTCCAGCTGTGGCAGCAGGCTCTGTACCTGGCTGCCTTTTCAGTGTGGAGGGCAGAACTGTTGCATTAGTTGTGCTTTTCTTGTTTCCTCCCACTGGGGGAAAGACATGTTTTGAAACGAGCAGGTGTATACTTTCATAAGCCCCAAGCATTCCTTTGTGCATGAAAGAGTTGTAAAACATCTGAAAGCTATTTTCTTTGACATGAGCTTCTCTGTTCAAAGAATGTGGGGAATAATTTCTTATTCAGGTTGAAGCAGATGAAATTGTTGCGATGTTCTGATGTAATGGACTGCATGAAACAGATATTTGGGCCTTTCTAAGTAAAATGCTTTTGGAACATGTTTGGAGCTATGAACTGACTCAGATTGGACTACAGGGAAACAAATACACAGAAATACTGATGAGAAAGGAGAATTTCCTGCAATATGCTCGCAAATGCATGCTAGTGTTGAGCATGGTGTGTTTAAAGGGAGTTGGCCCTTGGATTTTGGGGTGAGGAATATGTTGTTTGGTGGTGGGATGTGAGAAATGACATCGTGGAGTCCTCATCCCTGGAAGTGTTCAAAAAGCATATAGAGGTGGCACTTGAGAACAGGGTGGGGGGTGTTTGTTGATCCTAAAGGTTGGACTTGATCATCCTAAAGGTCTTTTCAAACCTTGATGATTTGATGGTTGTGCAGTGTTGCTATTAAGAATTATGTAAATTAATAATGCTGGTAAATGGTTGAGCTGTTTACTGGGGGAATAGCACTTCCCTTCTCTGGGAAATTTTCTTAAAATTGGATTGATTGGAATCTGTGTGGTGTTTTGGTGGAGTGAGGCAGAACACATAACACCTGATATATTCTTGGCTGATTCTGTTTTACAGATAAATCTTGGCTGCAATTGTTGTTAAATGGTTGATCCGCCAGGTGTAATGGTTTCTATGCCAGAAGTTGATACAATATTTTATTTTTTTTCTCCTTGCTGTTGCTCCCTGCTGCCCCTGAGGTTTTCATCCCTGAGGGGATGTTGCTGCTAGGATATGAATGTGACAGAACTCAGGTGTTCCATGAAAAATTTGGGAAGCCTGATAGCCTTAATTAGCATAGAGACCATCTGCTTCTAGTCTGGGGGTCCTGTCCAGAGAATGGGAAGTGGCTGATCTTGAGCAGAAGAGGGGATGAGTCTAAGGAGCTGGCAGGGGGGTTGAATTTCACAGTTTGCAGAGCATCTTGGCCCAGCCTGCTGTGTTCCGTGCAACTTCCTCTCCCCCCGGCTGCTCTGCGTGGAGCACCAAGCCTGGAGTCTGCATCACCAGGGCTGTGGGGACAGCCACCCACCTGTGCTCATCCACCCACGTGGGACGGGGCCATGGGACACTGTTTTGTCTCTTGCCTTCATGAGGCCCCCCGAGAACGTGCATTTGTGGACATCCAGGGTGTCACATGCTCCTTTCCCCGTGGAAGGGGGCATTTTATTGGTGTTTTTCGTTCATGGCGTGGGTACTTGTTGCCTGCCAAGAGGCAGAGAGAACAAAGGTTGAGTTCAAGCAGTTTTGTGTGTTCCCCAAGGCCCACCCCTGGGGTCTGGAGTCAGGCCAGATCACAGCTCTGTCACTTGAGAGACCAGAGGCCAGTGCAGTCCAGAAGGATGATTGCTGCGCTGTGTCAAAAGAAGCGTGAGCAGCAGCTCCAGGGGTTGATTCTGCCCCTCTTACTCTGCTCTTGAGACCACATGTGGAGCTCTGCATCCAGTTTGGGGGCTCCCAGCATAGATAGGACATGCAACAACTGCAACATAACATGTACAGAGGAGGCCTTGGAGAAGCTCCAAGGGCAGGAGCTCTGCAGTCAGACTGGGAGAGCTGGGGGTGTTCACCTGCAGAAGAAAAGGCTCCAGGGAGACTCCAGAGCCCCTTCCAGGGCCTAAAGGGGCTCCAGGAGAGCTGGAGAGGGATTGGGGACAAGGGATGGAGGGACAGCACACAGGGAATGGCTTCCCACTGCCAGAGGGCAGGGATGGATGGGATATTGGGAAGAAATTGTTCCCTGGGAGGGTGGGCAGGCCCTGGCACAGAGTGCCCAGAGCAGCTGTGGCTGCCCCTGGATCCCTGGAAGTGCCCAAGGCCAGGTTGGACTTTGGGGCTTGGAGCAACCTGGGACAGTGGAAGGTGTCCCTGCCCATGGCAGGGGTGGCGCTGGATGGGCTTTAAGGTGCCTTCCAACCCAAACTATCCTGGCATTCTATTCCCTTCCCCTGGTGCAGAGTATTTCCCAAAGTGCTGGTGGCCTGACACTTTGAGACACATTATCAAGGCCTCTGTGTACTTTGGGGGCTGTGGTGTGTACAGGCATTGTCCAGCTGCCCTGGCAGTGGCTTTTATCCAGGCACAAGGAATGAATGAGTGCAGTCCTCTGTGCAGGGCTGGCCCTTCAGCATTTGGAGGGAAGAGCTGCTGGATGCTTTGCTGCGCCTGTGTTGCTGCATATGGTGGCTGCAGAACCTGGGCAGTGCTTCACTGAGAGCAACTTTCCTTTTTATAAAGGAAAAAAGTCTGTATGAGAAGCAGTTCTGGTCACGCCTCGAAACACCATGCTTTTGTTGTTTCACTTTGTGCCCTAACTTGCATATTCTGTATGAATTAGGGCAGGGAAGCACTACGGTACAGCTGTAGGTGAAGCCACCGTGCAGCACCAGGCATTCTTCATACCTTGTTACTCCTTGACTTGGGAGGGGGAAGCCCTGTTCAAATGGTTGAGCCTGCTAAGAACCCCAATTGCATCAGTGCAGTTCAGTCGCTCACTAAAATCAGGCTGAAGGCAGGACAGCAGTGGTTAAATTTACCATAGGGGGCCTTCCAAGGCAATGTGTACCCAGCACCCTGGGCAGTCATACCTGTGCTCTGGTGCCTTGTTTGAGGATAGTTCTGGAGGTGAAGCTTTGCTGTTGTAATTCGAGGTGCAGCACTCTCTCATTTTACATATTTTCCCTTTGCAACAGCACTGAAACATAATGTGGGATGACTAGAGAAGTAAATTAATGTGTGTGTAACTGAGCTGGGTGATGGGGAATCCATGAATGTCCTGGGAATGACAGCGGGCTGTCCTAAAGGAGGAGGAGAGGTTTGTCTGAAGTGTTCAATCACTGTTGGAACAGCAAAACATAAATTTAAGAAGGGAATTGTACCTCCCTCACTCAGGGATGAGGTACAGGAGCCAGAGGGGCTGGCTGGGCTCCCACCAGCAGCTTCAAGCTGAGTGCAAAGAGTTTATCCAAATTCTTGCCTGACTCTTGATCCAGATGTGATGTAGTTTTATGTGTGGCACAGATCTCTCCTGTGCAAGCCGGGAGCTGCAGGTTTGCTCTTCTTTCTGTGAAGGCTACGCACTTTTTTTTCTTTGTTCATTTGTTGTGTTCGGGGCGTTGATTTCATTGAATCATGGAGTGATTTGGGTTGGAAGAGACCTTAAAGGTCTTCTCATTGCACCCTCTCTGCTGTGGGCAAGGACCAGCTTGCTCAGAGCCCCGTGCAGCCTGGAAAATGTAGTCCTGGAGGTCTGAAGGGTTGCAGATTCTTCCCAGAACACAGCTGGGTGTTTAAACCCTGGATGGTTTGGTTGCCCGCAGGTGCTGATGTGCAGAAGACAAGAAGTGGTGCTGCAGCTGCCGGCCTGTGGTGCTCTATCCTGGGTGTTTTGTGGGAGGCCAGGTAGCTGCAGCAGCAGGAGCTGTCATTGGCTTGCATCCACACCATTTTAGCTGGGAATTATGTTCCAAGGCAGCATTACTTAGAAGCCTCTCTGGAGGAGGCACAATGTTAAGCAGACCAACAAAACCCCATCACAAACCAGCCCTCTTCAGTCCATGTGTGTCGGATCACTTGAGTGTCCTGGGAGGAGAACCCTGCACTGCTCAGGAGCTTGCCTGGCTGAGAGCTCTGCTGCTTTGCGTGTGTGTGAGGAGACGAATTGGCAGAGACAATAAAACAAACTCTGCCAGGCTGGCGGGTCTGGGGACATCCCCTTCCATAATTCTGTCCAGCAGTTTGATTGCTCTTCCCCCTACCTGCTTTCCTCCGAGGAGAAGCATCTTTTCTCTTCTTGCTTGGTTTTATTCCCTTTGTCTGAAGTTTTATTCCTCAGAAAGCTCTTTTCAAAAGCTGCTCTCACCCCTGCAATGATTATGTAAATATCTGTATTTTATATCTTTATATAGATACATGCACTGTCGTGCTGCATTTGTATGATACATGACCTTGCAACTTGAAAACTTGTTCACTTTCTTGTGGAGATTATTTCAATTATGCGGTAATCTTAATTGTCTTAATTTGAGAGGAGATTTTTCTCCATCAGCATAATATTTGACATACATGAAAGTATGTGAATATTTGCCTCATTCATGCAGCAAATATTTCTTATATTTGTGCAGGTAATTTACTTTCTGTCTACAAATAACAGTGAGAACTACACTTTAAACCCCATTTCTTTGTGTTTCTTATTGTTCTTGCAACTGCTTCTTTGTTTCAGTGTCTTTATGAAAAAAGGTAACATTAATGTCAAAATGTTGCGGAAACTCTCTGTTGTATCTTCTGTGATTCAAGGTCTGTGCAAGACAATCCTTGCTATGGGGAGCAGTTTTATGAGATTATGCAGTGTGGGGAATTTGATTTATCTGCTTTAGAGTGTGCAGATAGAAGTAAAACCTGGGCCTAGAGCTCTTAGGAGTAAGAAAACTGAGATGTGTGTGCTTAGCTCAGCTCAGCTCATGGTTTGGTGGGTTGAGCATCTTGGGGGGTGATCTCTCTCCATCTCTGTTCTCTCCTTGATAAATGATGGCTGCAGCAGTATCTGTGACACAGCTGCTGGTTTTAAATTATGGCTTGATAGACACAGAAATTAACATTATAAAGGTCTTAAGTCTGTTCTCTTTATAGCCTTCTGGTGTTGATTTGGTAATTGCAAACTGCAGTTAAAATAACTGACCAACTTGACATGGAGGAAATTGATTCAGAACTTCAATCTTGTGCCTCCATGCACTGTTAACTTTGCTCTTCAGCTCCTGGGTGAGACAATCTCATCTCCAGGCTCCCAGCCAGACCTGCTGAGGAGGGGAAAAGCACTGCACAGGGGATCCTCAGTGCAGCCAGAGCAGGAATGGTCCTGCCCACAGGCCTCCCCACGGGTGTGCACTGACACCAAAACCACCCCTTCAGCCACAGGCATCTGTGTCTCTCCCAAGAGAATTCTCACCTGTATGACCCCTTGCATTGTTGGGAATCAAAGCATGACTGGCAAGTGACAAAAATTTTAGACCTCACAGGCTTTCTGGGGCTGAGGATGAACCAGTGGTTGTGGTTCACATTTGTGTTGGTAGTTTAGGGGCAGGGCTGTGGAAGAGGGGTCTCCACAGGGTGGGGTTGGGGCCACAGCAGTAGTGCCCACTGGAACACTCTCTGTGCTGTGAACTGAACCAGAAAAGAGAAGAGCAGTGGTTGAAAAATGATTTAAGGTGATGAGGAAAGGGGAAAATGTCTGAAACAGAGGGCACCTGCATGGCAGGTTTAGATGATTTTGTCCAAAGAGCAGTGAAACTGCTTAAAGAAGAAATGAGAGTGAAGGGTAAAAGAAGAAATGGTGGGAAGTGTCTGAAACTGTGTAACCCAAAGGTACAAAATCAGCAGGTTTGGAAAAAAACCCTTCAAGATTATCACCCCAGCGTCACCCCTAAACCATGTTCCCAAAAGCCACATCCAGACACCTCTTACACCCTCCCATATACAGTGGCAAGAAGAACGTGGTTTAAAGCTTCATCCAGCAGAAGAAAATCTGGCAGACGTTGTGAAACTCAGAGGGAACACTGAAATTTGAATAGAACATTTGTCTGGTTGAAGAGAGCGTGATGGAATGCGCACAGGGATGGGTGAGACTTCCATCTAAGAAAGGAGTGAGGAACCTTAAATGCTCCAGCTGCTACCAGGAGTAGCTCCCTGGGGAGCTCCCCAGGAGATACAGCTCTGAGAAGGGCAGGGGCTGTGATTCCTGTAGCTGCTTCCACAGCCCTGCTTGCATTGACCATCCTGTACTTGTTTGTAGGCGTTGGAGCCAAGAATCCACGGCAGCTGGGCTTGGCATCCAAAAGGGGAGCAGGAACATAAGGAAGAGGCAATTGAGGAATGAGAAATGGCTCCTGGAGTAGTTCAGGACTGTTGGATAAAAGCACAGAGGCACGGGCCTCATGTCAATAGCAGGCCAGCTGGGTAAAGCTAATAAGGCCTAGAGGTAGCTGATGCATGGAAACAGCAAAATAGGGAAGAATCAATGTGATTTTCCAGTGGGAAGCTGATGCTAATGCAATTATTGGAGCCTTTGAAAGGATCAGCTTAGAGAGTATTAAGGAGCACAAAGAATAGGAACAAAGGTGGTTGCAGTGACAGAAGGTGACTGTGAAAAGTAGGAAATGAGAGTCAGCTCTCACAGTGCAGGGAAGGTGGGAGCAGACCTGCGTTGTCCTGCTGCTCCTTGTGCGTTGGGAAAAAGGAGTATTGGTATGTTGGTGATCACCAGTCAAGAAAGAGAGATGAGAGGAGCTGCAGAAGGGCCTTGGAGTATTGAGTGGTTGGATAATAAAAAGGCAGATGAGATTCACTCCAGATAAATGTGGAGTGATGTACATAGGGATCCTCATTTTCATATGAAGCCTGAGCTCTGAGCTGACTGTTATGAATCAGGAGTGAGATCTTTGTCTTAAAATTTTAGGGGATTCTATGAAATGTCAGCTGGGGGCTTGGCAGCTGCCAACAAGCTGGCTGAAGGGGTAGGAATTATTAGAAAAGGAATAGAAAACAGAAGGGAGCATTCTATGACCACATAAATCCATGCGTTGCCTGGATCTTCGCACAGCCATCATCCTTCCAGCCTGGAGAGCAGCAATGGAAGCGGTTCAGGGACTGCTGAAAGGCAGCATCTGGGCATGGAATGGAGTCAGTGCAGCACAGCTCAATGGGAATGTGTACTTTTCAGTGTGGCAGGGAGCAGGGGCAGAGGAGGAGAAGATCTCTGTGGTGCTCTGAGTGCTGTGGAGAAGGGGAGTAGAGAATTGGGTTCTTTTCAGTGAGTGCTTGGGGGAGTGCAGAGGTTCCTCGCTTGGTTGTGCACACCCCGTGAGGGCTGGGAGAGAGCAAAGGAGTGAAACCTTTTGTGCATGTGGAAAGTGGTTGAGTGCAGACATTCCCTGTGGTCTTAGGAGCTTTGGGAAATCAGGAACACGGGCTTAGTGTGACTGAGGGACTCGTCCACTTGCTCTTGGGCACTGCTGCAGGCTGAAAGAAAAGGCAACACAGATCTGGTATGACCTGATATCACAGCAAATATCCAGATTCAAATCAGTTTTAGTCAAGTGTTGAACCCAATGGAATTCCTGGGGTTTAGTGTTAGACAAAACTTGTGAAAGTAAGAGTAACTCGTGTGAGTTGTTTACCTTTAACTCTTAACTATGGTGCAACTGTGTCCAACCTGGCTTATTTTTAGGCTAGAGCTTAAATCACCCAGAAATAGCGACAAGGGGTATCCATTCTTGCTGAGAACAAGGAATCCCGGATTGGAAGTTATTTGGAATCTTCAAAAGAAGAAAATACATTTCAAAACACCGTGATCCCCACCCTTCCCTTCTCCCAGCTGCACACCATGGTTGCATTTTGAACACAGTTTTCATTTTGAAACAAAGAAAGAAAACATATTGATGGTGAAAACTGGCTCTACTTTCCTCACTTGCTTTCCTGACTTGCTTTTTCCTTCTGAAACTTGCTCTTAAATATTCTCCTTATCTTACTTTAAGATTTATCTATTGGCAAGAAGAACCTACAGCAGAAGGAAAGGACCCAACCCGTGAGTCCTTACTCTGGCATTGTGCTGGAGACAAAGAATTCTTGATGTCTGTACAGAACAGGAATTTATTCATGATTTGTGAGGAATGAAAAGAAAAAAAAAAGTACTTCTTGAGCATGGGAGAACACTCTGCTAAAGCTGTGTAAGTTAATAAAATAATCATGGGGATGAATTATGTATTTCCACTTGGAAGATGTCTTACAGGCTTTAGCAAGACAGGACACGGCAGAGGTGAATGAGAACCTCTCCTGGGGAGTGGGAAGCTGCTCATATTCCTTCAGGCCAGGCAGAGGGAGATGACTTTTCACTGAAATGTGTTCCAGCACCAAAAGCCGCACTTCCACTGAGTTATCTTTTGATGGGTCTCAGCAGGACACTGCAGGGAGCCTCTTTTTGCACTACAATTTATAGAATGACCCCACTTGATTAGGAAAACAAACCAAAAAACACCACAAAAAGACAAAAAAAATAGAAATGCGTATTAATGGTGAGAAGGATTGACCATGAAACACCATCTCCTACTTTTTTCTTGTATGTTGTAGCTGCTGTGTGAGGACAGTAGAATTGTGTTATTTGAGTTTCTCAGCTTGGTTGCGGGTTAAGAGTGGCTTTGCATTGATGGAAATAAAAGCTTGGCAGTACCTAAGGTTTCTACTGGAGATTCTGGCTTTGGATTCTAGTGTTGTTTAAGGATTTTTATGGCTTTAACTATTTTAAATTATATTTAATATTTTATATTTATTTTATGCGTTTCATTTTTATGGGTCACATTGACCATGGTTTTTGTTTGACTCAGAAGTGCCTTGGTATGGAAATATGATTTAGCAGGTCTGAAATGTCAGAGATTTATTAAAAATAAGTTTTGCCTGGTTAGTTGTTAAATACACACTGCTTGAGTGCAAATGACAATAAGGTCTGAAAACCTGAAAAGACTTGAGAATGTAACTCCAATAACTAGCAGTTATATTTAGAGTATCCTCCTAAGGAATGCCTTCCCTTTGGGGAATTTTCCTGGGGTTCCTGTGTGGTGTAGTTGATCTCCATGAACTGATGCAAGGGAAGATGGCTGGAACAGGTAGCAAACAGTGGTTTTTTGCTTCCCAAAATCCCTTGGAATGTTGTAGTACTGCTGGCTTGGCTAATTAATGAACTGAACGTGGGATGTCCTCCAGGGATCCTTCACTCCACAGTAACAGTATCAAGTTTTGTAGGTTTTTTTGTTTCAGACTCTCCTGATAAAAACATCAGGCATCCCATGAGAAACTCCTTTAAAATTTGTTCTTGTAAATAACCTTCTATATTTGGAATATCATAAAAAAAAAAAAAAAAA
>VYZR01023360.1:13367-27152 GCA_013400675.1 Oxylabes madagascariensis
AAGATGCTTAAATGAATATTTTATTTCTGTTGGAAAGGAAGAACACAATTCTGCCATGGTTTCTGTGCCCAAATCATCATCAGCTCTGCAGTGCTGTTCCCTTCCCCTGCAGCAAGGCACATTGCTGGAGGACTAAAAAGTTTAACATAAAACCCCGGGGTGCTGCTGGTGGAACAGCACCTACATGATAACCTCTGGCATCAGGGGAGAGCAAAGGCCATCTCCAGCCAATTCACGGCAGGGCTGCCCAGTGAGGCTCAGATGCTCTCAGTAAGGTGAAGTTTCTGCTATAAATCTTTTCCTGATAAAATACATGGGGGAAATAAAAACTTGGATATGGTCATGATGAGGGTCAAGATGTGGCCAGGATTCATAGGAGACTCTTACAGAAAAAGGTGGAGCAGTTCAGAAGGGGCTTTGTACCAGTGCACTCACCTGGGCAAAGGAGCTTCAAAGGGTTTGGAAATCAAAGATGAGATGGGAGACAGGGCAGATTACTGCATGAATAATATTCTCCACTCTCTTTACTGCTGACAGTGAAATCCCAGTATGAACTTCAGAACAGAAGGAAAAGATTTCCTAAAGTTTTTTCCTGCCCTTGTTTATTTTACTTTGCCCATCCGGTAAAATGAAAGGGAAAGGTGGATGGCAAACTGCTGAGTGGTGTCCCTGAAAAGTGGAAGGATTTAATTCTTGAGACGCCAAGTAAAATCTCCTGCATTCTTCAATTAAAACTATTTGTCTTATATGACCTGGCTTTGGAGAAGAGTTTCAGTTGCCTACAGCCTGGGTGAATAAAATAAATAAACTGTTAACCACAAAGAAAACCCCTCTCCTGTTACAACTTATTTATTCAGTAGTTACAGGCTGAATCAACAAGCGGTAATAAATTTCCCAGTGTGTGCTGGGCTCAGAATATACCTTAACTTTATAGAATCACTGCACAAACGTCTTTTCTAGAAGCAAGTAACAATTAACTTGTCAGGAAAGAAGATAGATGAAGCTGATTTGGAAGGCTGTTTTTATTGTGACACCATATAATTATGGAGTTCCTCCAGCCCCTTCAAATTGAGATATAGATACATATCTGTGTGTTTGGAGTTAGCTTGGTCCTTAAAAATTTGGGTGGCACTGACCAAAAGAGGGCTTAGGGTTCCTGTTCTGTCTGGATTCCTGATGTGTTTTTAACTGAGGGTTATCTCCCTTTTTATCCCAAACTGGGACATTGTCCTAAACATTTCTCTTGTGTAGAACAGTGCTTGAGCCACTAGAGAGACGTTTAAGTGACATTAAGTGACAGATACCTGGAATGGGAAACTCCTCTGTGGGCTACAGCTGGATGGAGAACAAGCAAACCAACAGCTCCTAACAAAACCTCTTCAGAATGGAACTATTGAGGGTTTTGTCCTATTTTCAGGTTACGAGTTTAATTTCTTTCTTTTGTGTATGTGGAACAGAGATCAGTAACAAACGATGTTTGGGTAGAAAGTTTTAATAATTTAGAGCAATGGTAACAATCTTGGGCTCTGGGCTGCTTTCTTACTGGGAGAGTTGATCAAAATTTAGCCTCAGCCTTGCAACAGGTGTGGAAGATCAGTATAGCAACAAATTCATTTTACCTGGGGTAAAGGAAGAGGAAATGGCTGCTGTTGCTATAGATGCAGATTTTGGCAGACAATAACAAAACTTTTGGTTGCAGTCTCAATGCACTGAATTTGAGTTGTCAGTTTGGACTTGAGGCTTTGGTGTTTGCACCTTAAGTAGGTGATTTTGGGTAGTCAAGGCAAAACCAAGTTTTTTCCTTGACACATTTTTTTTTTGTGTTTGTTTGTTTGTTTTTCCTTCAGGCATTAATACCTCTTCACTGAAGGTAGCAGTGCTCCTGCAGTCCAGTTCCTTTCTGATTTAGATAGGAACTGCTACTCATTAAACCTTTGGTGGGAATGCAGTTTTGGCTTTGCAGCTCTATAATATATGTTAAAAAATCTGTATCATTTTGTAAATGTATGTATGGAGTGAAGACCTAATTCTATTCCCTCCCTCAGCTGCTTTGCAGGTCTTGGCAGAGCAGCACTTGCACAGATTTAAGCTCCTTCAGGCTCAGTGGAAATGGATTTCTTCTCAAGTCCATGCTCCAGAAAATGCTTGTCTTCACCAAACTCTTGTGAAGATGTTTAAATTTCTGAAAAAGAAACAAAAAATGCTGTTTGCGGGAATTAATTCAGATACTCATGGATATTTTCCATTCACACTGTCTATAGGTGAAATCAAAGGCCAGTGATGTGGGGTCCTGTGACATCAGAGGTAGTTCTTAAATAATTTTTTATTGAACTGACAAGTCTATCGAGGAGGCCCAAATCATTCTCCATCAATTTAAAATCTTGTATTTTCTATCACCTCTCTGTTCTCTTGGAAAACTGCTGTGCACGGGAACCAAATTGGGTGAGGGTAGGTAAAATAATGGAGAACAGGACAGATAAGGGACCTTGAGCTTTGCTTCTTGCTGGCTGTGAAGAGACACAATGAATCAACCTTCCTCCTTTGTGCTTTCTCACATGTGCCCTTTCAGGGTGCTTTGGGGAGGGTTGTTCGGGTTGGTTTTCCCCCGTTTCTGTACAATGCTTTATTTCTTTAAGGGGAGGTTTCTGAAAGCTCCTTGCTCAGGCAGCGCCTGTGTTTTCCCCTGCTGCTGTTGGTGCAGGGACAGTGCTGAGGGTATCGTGCCCCTGGAGAATCTGAACACTCTAAAATCACTCAATCACGTTTTCTGGAGGTGCTACCTCCTCCAAAAAAATGATTGCTGAGGTTTGGCTGGATGAAGTTGCCCCAAATCAGTGAGATCTGTTGGGAAATTGCTTTCATGGTGTTTATAGCTCAGTATTGTCCCCTTCCTGGTAAAGGCACATTCTACTGGGGTGGAGAAGGAATTTAGACATTTGCTGGCTCAATATAATGGATTTTTTAAATGCTCTTTGCATGGAGGAAAGGTGCAATTTCTTTTTTTTTTTTTTTCCTCAGGAGATAAAATTCTAGTTTGCATTTAAGTGGTCTGCTGTGTCCAACAAATCTGTTGGACTAATCTGGATTAAAACAGCTGGCAGTTCTGCTACAGGGACCTATAAAGAACTGAGAATTTGTAGAGAAAGGCATTTGCTAACTCCCCTGAAATGTTTTCACTGGGACTGGATATTGTGTGCCTTGTGCAGAAGGGAGCACTCAGAAGAGATTGGTGTGGGGAGGGCAGACTCAGAGAACAAATCCATGAGGTCCTTTTTGTTTTGATTTTGCATCTGAGCAGCGTGGGGTGGGGGTTTGGGCACAGCAAACCTCTGCTGTGATCCAAAGATTTCTGAAGCTTTGGATCATATACCAGCTGGTATATCCTGTTTTACCCTTGCTGCCTCTACAAAATTATATGAAGCCCTAAAAAATCAACCCAGAAGTAAAAATTGATCTGTTGGAGTGATGGAAACCTGTAGCTGGGTACTACAGGACCCATTTCTGTGCTGTCAGCGCTTCTCATTGATCTCATTTTTTCTGTAAATGTAAATTTCGAGCCATGAGTTAGTTATTTTATTCTCTCTAATCCCCTGAACAGAGTTTCTAAAGCTGAGTGAGTGCATGTTTCTGTATCCCTATCCTACTGCATCCCAGGGAGCCTGGAAAGGGCAGTTGTGCAGAGAGGTTTGATGTGACCACTGAGACAAGAGCAGACATTTCAAAGGTCACCCATTTGAGCAGAACCATGGGGGCAGTGGTGGTGTCTGAACAGCTTCACTCGAGGTGCTGCAGCTTTGCTGCACCTTTATAAAACCATGAAATAGCTAGAAAAACACTGGCTTTGATGCCTGTTTTGTTGATTTTTCTAAATGCCTGTGAGGAAATTTTAATTGCATGAACTGCCAGTGTTCCCTTCTTACATACAGAGAGGTATCTGAATTATACTGATCATGGATATTTTTTTTTTTTATGCCTGCTCTAAGCGCTTCAATTGTGAAAAACTTAAATTTTCCCCGTGGTGATACCTGCTGAAGAATCTGGTTGAAGTCACTGATTTGAATGTTACTTTTGCTCCAAGAATATCTTAGAAGAAGTATCTGTTTCCTTGAGTGAAATGACACACATTGCCTCCATAATGTGATTCATAAAATGAACAAAAAACTAAATAAAACTCCAGTGATTGGAGTGACTGGGGTCATGTTATAATCAAATGCTGAAAGAACTCAAAACAGGAAAATGAAATGTTGCTATTCTTCAGCTCTCTGTGCAGAAGAGATTCACTTTCTGTTGTTAATCTTCCTTAGACTTTGGAACTACAGTTCACACATACAATAGAAATAGAGATTGGGGCATTGTATGAATGGTTGGGATGAAAAGTGGTAGAAATTGAGGATTAGTGGTTTTTTAAACTACTTTTAAAATACTTATGTTGATATTTGGGGTGTATTTCTCAGCACTGAAGGGCTTAGATTTCAAATGCTGAAATTACTTGGAAAAGAATTAAAATCTCCTATGGAAATAAATGTAAGTACTTTCAGTTTGAAGTCCAAGCAAATCTGTAATTTTCACAGCCAAGAGCCAGACCAAAGCTGTGTATATGAAAAGAGAAACATAATTAAGAGATGTAAGCTCAACAGTAATCTTCTTGTCCAAAATGCATTTATAATCATACTGCAGTTGGAATAAGGATGAAGTTATGGAAACTTAAGCAATGAAACCAGAGTTGTTTGCTTTTGTCCTCAGATCAGAATTGTCTGCCTTAGCAGACAGAAGCATGCTTGGGGTCTTTTTCTGCACATTTGAAAAAACCCCAAACTGATCAGCTTTTGTAAAAGAGGATCTACCCCAAACTGATCAGCTTTTGTAAAAGAGGATCTGTGCTTGAGAAGCAGCTCCTTGGAAGTGGTGGTTGAGTTCAAGCCTGGCACTGCCAGGGCTGGGGCACAGCCATGAAATGGTGCCCAGAAAGATGTGATGCAGTGATCAGAACACTGCTCAGAAGGTGGGATGCAGGAGTGCTTCGTTCTTCCTTGCTTTAGTGAGGCTCTGAAAGAAAAACCCTTGTGTGAAAAGTGAATAGGGCTGGTAAAGCAGATTAGCGTAAGACTTCCTTTGGGCCAAAATGGAAATGAAGGGGAGTAACACTGGTGATGGAAAGGAAACGGGGACCTGCTGAAAAAACAGCCTTNGTGCTTGAGAAGCAGCTCCTTGGAAGTGGTGGTTGAGTTCAAGCCTGGCACTGCCAGGGCTGGGGCACAGCCATGAAATGGTGCCCAGAAAGATGTGATGCAGTGATCAGAACACTGCTCAGAAGGTGGGATGCAGGAGTGCTTCGTTCTTCCTTGCTTTAGTGAGGCTCTGAAAGAAAAACCCTTGTGTGAAAAGTGAATAGGGCTGGTAAAGCAGATTAGCGTAAGACTTCGTTTGGGCCAAAATGGAAATGGAGTAACATTGGTGATGGAAAGGAAACAGGGACCTGCTGAAAAAACAGCCTTGGTGGGTGTGAATTATGCTGGAATCAGTGCAGGCTGCATCACGGAATGAGGTGAGACTTGAGCTACTTGTGCATCACCTGCCCAGAGGTGACTGTTCTGGTGTGTTCCAAGCGACCTGGCTTGAGGGCATCCAGCAGTGAGTGTGACTAAGTTTGCTTGTCAAGCTTGAGAAAAGGAGAGGGTGTGGGAATCACAGGATCCCGGGATGGCTGAGGCTGAAGGGAGCTCCGTGGGCCCCCGGTGCCCCCTCCCTGCTCCGGCAGGGCCATCCCAGAGCACGGGGCACAGCATTGTGTGCACAGAGCTCCGCAGCAGCCCCGGGGAGGAGACCCCCATTGTCTCTGGACAACGCGCTCGGGGCCGGGCACCGCCCAGGGAAGAAGCCGTGCCCGGCGTGCGGGGGAATTGCCGGGCTCGGGCCCCGCCCGTGGCTCCGGGGCCATCGCTGGGCCCCCGCAGCAGAGCCCGGGCCCTGCCGGGAGCCCTCCCTGCACACAGGGACAGCCGGGCCCGAGGGCCCCTCTCAGCCGGGGCTCCTCTCCGGCCTCGGCAGCCCCGGCTCCCTCAGCCTTTCCCGGGCACCCGGATGCTCCGGGCCCTTCCTCAGCTGCGCGGCCTCCGCCGGCCCCGCTCCAGGAGCTCCCTGGCCCTGCCGTGCCGAGGAGCCCGAGCTGGACACGGCGCTCCAGAGGCGCCTCCGGGGCTGCCCACGGGGCCGCCATCCCTCCCTGCCCTGCTGCCAATGCTCCTCCTGCTGCCCCCGCCATCCCGTGGGCCTCCTTGGGCCCGGGACACTCTGCTGCCCCAGGGACAGCTCGGTGTCCCCCAGGAGCCCCAGGACACTCTGCTGCCCCAGGGACAGCTCGGTGTCCCCCAGGTCCTTCCCCGCAGAGCAGCTCCAGCAGGGACCCTCCAGCCTGCACTTGTGCCTGGCGTCGTTCCTGCCCAGTTGCAGAACCCTGAAGAAGAAGGTGGTCATGACGTGATGCAGAATGGCTGATGCTATCTGTCTGCATCCTAACTTGATCTTGCTGGCTGGTGGTTTTGGAATTCAGCAGAAAATAAGCTCATTTTTGTTCCAGCTGCTGCTCAGAGATCAGCAGGGCTGGGGAGTGGCTGAATTTCTGATTAAAGCTAATTCAGCACCAGAATTCCGGTGGAGTGCAGAAGATGTTGCCTGAGCACAGAGCTGCAGGTACCAATGCACTCCTATAGGTCTGCTGCCATTCCATAAGGGCTATGCATGCTCCAGATCCAGGTTTATTGGAGCTCCAGGAAAGCAGATTTGGGATTGAACTAACCAACACACAGAATGTAAATGTATGTAATGACAGAATGTGTAGGAAGAGAACACTGCCTGTACAAATGGATGTTCCTGATGTGTTCCAGGTGCAAAGCTCACCTGGAGGTGTCCCTTCAGGAGAGGACCTGGAGGTACCATGCATTGACCAGTGCTGAGCAGGCAGAGATGTTCTCTTCCCCCAGAGCTATTTTTTTCCATAAGCCCTTTCTGCCCACGTCTCTGTGTTGTAAATTTGGGCCTGTCCCAGTAGAGTGGAACAAGCAGAGTTTATAGCACTAAACAGAGGAGATAAAAGCAAATATTCCTTTTGTCTCCTCTGAGAAAATGTAAGAGTGAATTGGATTTTGCCCCCTTTCTTTGAACACATAAGCTTGGTTTAATTTGGCAGCATGGCCATTCTAATAGGCCAGCATCTGTGTCTCAGTTCTGTACTTTTATTTTTAATTTTTTTGCCCCCTTTGTTGCTATTCTGAAAGCTTTAAAACTGGCTTGGGCTGTTTGTTTGCCAGCTGAATGCAAGGTGTCCCCCTTTGCCAGGGCCCATTCATTGCCCTGCTCTGATAAGGCTCTTCTTTGTGTCTCATCTGGGGCATAGGCAGAACTTGCTGGGAACAGAGATGCCCACAAGTTCCTGGGCATGCCGACCTAGGAAGCAATGAAGGAATTTCAAAGCCAGCTAATTTTCTCTCTCAGTGCTTTGTGGGTATCAGCACGCAAAAGGGAATTGGCAGTTACTGGAACTTCTTAACAAAGAACGGTTATTTGCATCGAGCTTCTAAATTTGAAGAGAGTTTTCCCCAAAATAAGGCCCAAATTAGCTTTTATTACTGATGGTAAATTTAGTAACTTTACAGCATCTAAATTTAGGCTTCCAAATAAGCCCTCACACTGAAGATATGGTTCCTATACACCTGGGGGTTCATGAACCTCTAACTGGGTTTAATTTTGCCAAAATTATCAGAGTTTGGTTAAACTCATCTTGAGTTTGTAGTTGGTATCATGTTTTCTCAGTAGATCATGGTTCAAGTAAAAAAAAAAACCTCAAATACCAAAATACCCCAAGGTTTATTAGCTCTTATGCTGACATTGTTTATCCTTTCTTTTTTTTTTAAATATATGCCAAAAATTGATGCTTGCATGGACAATCCTCTTTGGGCCAATTTAGTCCTATTCCATCAGGAACACTGGTGGTAAGAAAAGCCACTGTGGTGAGGGAGGTGAGGCCCTGGCACAAGGTGCCCAGAGAAGCTGTGTCTGCCCCTGGATCCCTGGAAGTGTCCAAGGCCAGGATGGATGGGGCTTGGAGCAGCCTGGGATAGGGGAAGGTGTCCCTGCCCATGACAGGGGACTGCAGTAGAAGACCTTTATGATCCTACTGAGCTCAGAATGGTCTTTCCCTCTCTTGTTCTTCCACATGCTGGCTTTACTCCATTTTTGCTCTTATCATACCCAGAATTTTACAGGTTTGAAGTATGGAGGAACTGTGGATAATCAGCACTTGGTGGCAGGCCCAGGCAGCTTCAAGATTTATAAATTGAGATTACTTGTGGTCTGTTGTAGATTTGGGAACTTTGCTCCAAGAAATATACATAATTTTTTTAAGGGTTATGCTTCCAGTTAATGCAAATGAGTCCATTAAAGTAACAGCTGAATCTCATATCCAAAGAAGAGTTGGGCAATGCAATTCTTACAGTACTGCTACAGCTGGGAAAAGTCAGTGAAAAAATCAGCAGCATGAAATTAAAAAAAAGAGGTTTCCCACAAATACTGAGTTCTGGAAGTGCTGTGAAGCAAGTGTTGTTCAGTGTCCTTTGGTTTTGTAGCTGGAATATGTCTCACAGTTCAAACTCTCCCCAAATGCTCAGTTCTAGTATACAATGGCTTGGGGTGTTTTTTTATTTTGCTGTTGTTATTTTTACTGTAATTGCTTTCCAATCTTCATGTGGGCAGTGATTTGAGACCTAGTTGGTTGGGATTTTTAATATCTGCATGCCGCAGCTTAACCTGTGGTCATGAAAAACAGGTTTTCCTCAATAAAATTGAAAAGAAAACCGAAATTAATAAGCTTTGAGTAACTGGCAGAAGCAGGCTGAGACCCAGGTTCAGAATGGGCTGGTGGTGCCCTCTTTGATTTGCACCCTGCGCTGGTAGACTCAGGTTTAGTCAAACCAATACAGCTCAGAGTTGTTGTCTGCTCCCAGCCCAGTGTCTGGGTTTGTGTCAGAGCCACTGATCTTCCTGAGCTGCTTCCAGGACCTTCCCAAGCAACTGTTTTGCATATTAACCGTGTTTCCAGATGATGTTCTCCAGCTGGCTTTTGGGAGCAGATGGCAGGTCAGAGATGAGTTGATTGTTCCTGTACTGGGGGAATCACTGAGGGCACTTTGACACATCCTACCAAGATACTTCTCCTTTGAATAAAGCCCTTCTAACTCAGAAGAATATCTGCTATTGATAAAAGCTCAGTGGTTTATGAAAAGTTCCCACAAATAACTGAAGTTCAGTTTCTTTTTAGACCACTGAGTGAAAACCTTTCCTTTTCTTTGTTGGTTCTAATGGGAGCTGAGAAACCCAGTCCTGGCATTTTGGTGGCTCCTGAGAGCCCTCCACTGCTCTGTGCCCTGCTCAAGTTGGACAACGAATAAATTATTCTCTTAAGATCTATTGATGTAGGAGACTGCATAGGGAGTTTAATGAAATTGCTGCTATTCCAAAATAACTTTTGGAGACTACAGGTGAGTTCTGTTCAGGAACAGGGGAGTGGAACTGAGCTCTGTTGTGAGCCTGAGTGCAAATTTGCATCACTTTGCACCAAAACTGAAGGGGAGAAAATCCAATTGACTGTTCTTCTGAAATGGTTGACTAACCTTTTGTATTAGGAAGAACATAAACATTATTTTGAGTACTGAGGAGAGTGTGTTCAGGGCCAAACCCTTGATATGCTCAACAGGGAAGCACACACTAATTTTCCAACTTTGTCCCTGAGGTGGAGTGAGTTACTGGAGTCTGCTGGGAAGCTGGGCTCCGTGTGGGGGACTGGTGAAAGTCCTTTCAGCAGGCCAGTGTGTGAGTTGAGCTTCTGATAGATTCATTTAGGGGTAGAGGGTGTTTTAAAGCAAATTAAAATTCCCTGATCACTGTGTCATTGCTGTCAGCGTGCTTGGGGATGGAGTGAGGGCTCCCAGGTGAGGGAGACGTGCAGGCGTCCTCTGAAGAATTGGGATGTAATGAAGGACCAAGCCAGTGCTCTGCTTTGTCACTGACATCTGAAGGAAATGCAATAGCAGAGAAGGGAACACTTTCAGGCTGATGGTGGGGAGTTTTCTTTGCCTTTAAACTTCCCTAAACCTGAGGGTGTCTTTCATACTCTCTGATCTCTGAGGTCCCTTCCAACCCAAACCATTCCATGATCAATGGATTTCCTGCTTTTTGCTGGCATTTTGATAAGCCCCAGATCTTTACTGCAGTTTAGGAACCATTTCTCACCACAGGGCTTGTTGGCGTACACAGCGAATTGTCTTGAAATATTGAAGCTTTGAACTTAATTTTGATGGAGAGGTTGTAAATAATAACAACGTGCCAGGGATCCTTCTGCCTTGCAGATACTGAGATGGTGGTTATTCACATTAACAGTTTGAATTTCCTGAGCCTGTAGAGGGTGCTTATTTATAAAGAGAGCATGTGAAAGGTTTGTGACTACAAATCAACTTTCTATTAGTTTAAGTTGCAACCACCGATGTTATCAAAGCTGAGCATATGAAAGGTGTTGATGGTTGGAGGGGAGAAATTGGCTTCCTCGAAGGGAACGAGTAGTCTGGTGCCTGTTTTATCAGGGAGTTCAGACCCCAGAAATTCTAACTGATGCCTGAGTGTTCCTACTTCTGTGTCTTCCAAAAGGCTGCTTATGCTGGAATTCCAGAAATAGATGAGAAATAGGGTACAATCGTTCTGTTAAACCAGAGAAAGAGCATATGGATCTGCATGGATTTGGGGTGTAATGAAGATCTGAGATCTCTCCTCCTTGTCTTCTTGTGCTGTAACAACTAATGGGTGCTGTTGCTTGTTGTTTTTATTTTTATTTTATTTTTAATGCCTACCTGCTCAACAAGAACCTGGTCTTTGTGAAACATCTGCGGACTTTTGCTCTAAGGACTGGGCTTTTAAAACCCATCCACTGTAAATAACTTGTGTTTGGATGTGAAANGTCTAACTGCTCAACAAGAACCTGGTCTTTGTGAAACATCTGCGGACTTTTGCTCTAAGGACTGGGCTTTTAAAACCCATCCACTGTAAATAACTTGTGTTTGGATGTGAAATATTTTAACGGATAACTTAACAATTACGTCAGATCTGTTATGTATTGGAGAAAATAAACCAGGGCTTCCCATGGGACAGGTAGAGGGAGGCTGCCTCAGTCCTTTATGGTGCTGGGCTTCCCCCCCTGAAAAATCTCTTTCTGCCCCATAAGCTTTAAGAAACTCTCCCCATAAATATCCGCAGGAGGTCTCTTGGTTTAGATTTCTCCTTTTAAGCATTCTCTTTTGGTTTGCCACCTGCAGGAAGACTGGGCTATAAATAGCACAAGTAGTAACTCATTTGTTTTTCTTCTCACTTGGCTTGTGAAATGCTGATTTGCTTGGACTTGCATTTTTTGTGCTATTCTTTACCTTCCAAACCAGTGGCTTTCATCCAAATTTTCAATTAATGCTCTTTGTTCTGCCTATTCCTCTCACTTCTACAAATAGGACTTTTTTCCTTTGGCACTTCACTCGTTGCTGTAGCAATTCTACAGAATTACAAGGTGTGTTCCATTGCATGGGTGTTACTTTAATGGGGAAAAGTCTGTCTTAAACTAGGATTTGAGAGGTACTTTAAGATTTTGCATAAGTGCAATATAAACCTGTTAAAATTGAGAACGCAACTTAAGGTAGAACCCACTCTTCTCCTCTGCAGTAGTTTGAAACTAAGTTTAAAGAAAAATTTGGATTTGAAACTTCCCTGATCTGACAATTATATATTTTTCTCTGGAATTCAGTGCCATTTCAGTGATCGGTCTACCTGGCCTCCTCAAAATAAAAAGGTTTCTTTTCCTTTGCTCTCCAAGTAGACAATGTTATTTTGTCAGGTATCACCTGAAGGAAGCTCACAGGACAGGGATTGGAGACACATGAGAACTGAAACTGAATTCCAAGGCTGGTGAATAATTACTGGCAGAAATACCAAAAGTAAAATAATTTTTTGGACTTCTTGTTCTAAACTTGGCAATGACCATTAGAGTTAAAAGCTGTAACATCCTATTATCCTGACAAATTTTCTGAGAAAACTTGGGAATTATACCATTGGAGTTGGCAAGTGAATTATCAAATGGCTGCATTCCTCAACTGATGATGGATCTGTGGCATGTAGCCACAGTTCCATGAAGTAGCCCAAGAGATATTTTATGCCCCTCTGCTAAATGTTTTTTATTATTTTATGAAAAGTTATTAGTGAATAAAATCTCTTATGTCTCGCTGAAAGACTGACAAATGACAGTAAAATGTAAAAGAGTCAGTCCCTTTCTGTTCTTTCAAAATGAAAGCAATTTTTCTTGCACAAGGTTTGTCTTCTTTTCTTCTTTAATACAAATTATTATTGTGCCAGTAATTCATTGCAGAGGACTATGTGGGGCTGCACACAGATTTTTAATCTTAATGAATTCAATAAGCAAATCAGTGAAATTACAGAGTGAAAGAGGACAAGGAAATGAAGAAAATGCTCTTCTCACATATGTTAGTGTGGTTCTGTTGTGCACTGCTTGGGTTATTCTTGCTGGGTTGCCAAAATAAAGGCTCTCTCTCCAGCTGAACACCAGGATTGTTAATGGAGCACAACATTTTTGGGTTTCAAGTGCCAGGAGATGAAGAAAATGAGAGAAAACAATGAAGTGCTTTACATTCCGCTATTTCATTTAAGTACCATTTTCTTTTGTGTAGTTGCCTTGGCCCAGCCATATGAAAATGACCATCTTGTGTTTATGCTCTCCTTAAAAATGTCATTCCCTTCTTTTTTTTTTTTTTTTCTTTTCTTTTGTTTTTAAAGGAGAACATTTGGCTTCTTAAAAGCTTGAGTATTTGACATTCATTAGTTCTTCCATTTATTCCTGGAATAAATTAGACAAATTGCAGTAGTTCAAGAGAGATGGAAACCGCCTGTAATCAGGACACACAAACAAAAAGTGTGTGTTGAAGGAGCAGTGCCACTTCTGGCTTCTTATATCTGCTACCTCCTACTCTAGTTTTAATGTGTTTATTTTATTTTCTTTCTTGAAAAAGAAAATAAAATGTCATGGTGTCTTTCTTGGCAGGAACTCTGAGCCAAGGACACAGGCAGAGGAGATCCTACAGAATTTTTCCAGCTACTTCCCCAAATAAAAAAGTAAAACAATGAAAAGAAATTCCCCAAACCTTTGGATTGGTTTTCATTGGCAACTTAACTAACCTTGTTTTGGGTGATTTTGGTTTCTTTTGTTCCAAAACAACCAACTCTCTCAATGGGTACATAATTATCCAAAGAGCTTTTCTTGTTGAGCTGAACCTCAACAAATTTGTCTCGGAAAACCAGATCACAGGTCCTGATCCAGGAGTTTGAGATATTTCTATTAATTATTTCCCCCTCTTATTGCTTTGATCCTGGACTTTTCCATCTGTAATCATGGTCTCTGCTCTTGGGCTTTGAGCCTTGGTGGGATTCTTTCCCTGACATGACAGAATTGGATCTTTGGTCTGGTCTGTGTCTTTTCTTGCACTTGGCATCCAGGAATTTGTTGGTCAGGCCATTTAATTTGGCATTTATGTGGTCTCTGTTCTTGACCACAGGGAATAAAAATAAATATGAGTCATACGCCTCTTTTTGAACCTCAGGATTAGCTACCAGAGCGCCAGACTTATTAACACACTGTGAGAAGTTATCAGATTTTATATGGAATAGAGAGATGGGGGTTTTTTTGTT
>VYZR01023363.1:0-21096 GCA_013400675.1 Oxylabes madagascariensis
AAACAGAGAAATCCTGTGGAAGGCCGACAGTTAAACAACAAGAGTCTCATCAGGACAGAAATCAATGAATTTCAAATTTTACTATTCATTCACAATTATGGCCCCAGATTCAGAACACCCTGGCTCTCAGGGCTCATTTGGCACAGAGACACATCTGATTTGCTCGGAGTGCAATTTTACATGACAGAGAAACATTGTGTTCAAGCTGTTCCAAAAGTGAATTCTTCTCAGTGATTCAGAAGGAGGTTTTGAACTCTGATCTCCAAGATCCCAAAGCTGAAACCGGATCTCCAGTTACTTTGAAAAAAGTACCTCTGGCTCTGCTGGAGCTATCCCACTTTGAATAAACACTGCAAGAAGACTGCCTGGACAGCAGCTGGTGGCTGGGGAGCCCCTCGACTCATGCAGGCAAGGCAGAAACCTCAACATGAACCTCAGCTCCCTGGTAGGAGCTTTCACAATGGTACTACTTGCTACTCGGCAGCCCAACCTTTCCCTCCTCTCTCTCCTCCTCTTCCACTCACCCAAAGGGTGGTCAGGAAGATTTCTTATGAATCAGGTCGGGTTTCTTTAACTAGAAAATTTCCCATAATCTCCACTCATACAAGGTAGAGTTGTACAGGCATCCTGACAATTCCTAGCTGGAAGCAGTCTGCTGAAATGAAAGCCAGAATTCAGCTTTAGGGGGGTCTGACTTCTCCCCAACAATTTCAACCTCTGAGACAAAATGAGTAATTTTGAGAGCAAAGATCAACCTCACTTCAGAGTCCGGACATCAGAAACTGGCAATTGTTGCAAGGCAAACACTGAACTTTGAAATCCTGCTCTTTCATTTAGTACAACAAAAAGTCCTTATCACTCACACTTAAACCACAGTGACTTTCCTCCAAAGTGCACATTGCGCTGAAGCTGTCCTGCAAAAGACTCTGAACTTTTATCTTCCATTTTGAGAATACTGCTTGAAAAAATACAATTTAACACTTCAAAAGAGATATTTGAGTTGTCCTTGTCTCAAATGATTGCCCCTTATAGCCTTTGAGCAACTGCAGCTTTGGGATCATTTCAAAGAGAAATGCTCTAGCATTTGGTATCAGAGAAAGTAGTTTGAACTACCGTAATTCTCCATTATCATATTCTTTAAAAACACACTATTGCTTAGTGAGGCACACGGCTTAATTTTCTCAGTCCTATTTTTAAGCTGTGGTACCTAACAAGGTTGGTACTTAAGATGAAGAAAAGGTAGTTTAATGTATTTCTTTTCATTAAATCTGAAGAAAATAATAGCTGCATCCATTTGGGATAGGAATAGATAAAAAACATCATTAAGTTCTTAAAGCTTGTGTTAAAATGCAATCTGTTATCTTTAAGAAAATAATCATTATCTTTCATCTTAATGAAATATGTGTGTGTACACTCATACATATGTATGCCAATGCACAAAAACACAGGTTTTTCTTTCTTAAATTTAAGTGACAGCATATGAAAACAAACACACTTTGATGTACATACTTATGCTCTAAAATCATTTACCATACTTGAAAGGCCAAAAACCCCAATAACAAGAATAAAATCCCAACCCCAAACCAAAAGTTACCAATTTCTCTGCATTTCATTTAAAATGCTTCATTATCTATTCTGCTTTCTATTACATTCTCAGATATGCTCCATCTGACTTAAAACCTTATAGCAAGGTTACCAGGAGGAACAGAATCAGGTCAGCACATTAAACTAGATTTTTCTTTTACAACAGCTTCCAGGCAAATCTTCAGAATTTCCATGTTATTTACAAGGACATTAAGAAGGTCTTGTGCTTTCTACCTCAGTGATTTATTCTTCCCATATGCAGATGTGGTAATTCTTTAGAAGCTGGTTAATTAAATGTTCTAGCAATATCAGTAGGATCTTGACAGACTAACTTTGATTTACCAACCTTATAAAAAGTCTGTCCTTACCTTTCAGAATCTGACTTTATCATGGGATGTGCTAAATGAGAATAATAATTCTTAAAATAAATTAGCTAAAAAAGTTATTGTCTTACGCCCCAAGATATGGCTGCAAATACAGTAAATGCTTTTACCTAAGGATTTGACAATTTGTTATAAAATATTTATGAAAAGTATTTGTAACATGAGGAGTATCAAAGGTTAGGTTATTATTGGAAATGACTTGGTGATAAGAGATGCTCTTAAACAGACACCTACTGCTTTTGTCAAANTCTATTCTATTTTCACTTGGACTCTTTGGGCTCTCTTGATAACCTTGATTTGATACAAATTACAGAACATCTGGAACCACATGTGTTTTCCTGACTTCCTTCATGCTGAACTTAAATGTTTTTATTTTAACTGGTACATAGTACATGATGTAACACATTATTACCACTAGAAAAATTGTCAGAAATCATCTCCTGCCTGCCCTTTCCATTCTTCCCCACATCCCCTCTGCTGCAAAAGACTCTGATTCACCACGAATATTAAATATTAGATGTAGTGCTTTACAATGTGAACCACAATTCCCCCCTTGCAGAGGGCTGTAGGTTGGTTACAAGAAAGTTTTCAATAATTACTGGGGGATTTGTATCATAAAGTAACAGATAAATCTGGAGATACCCATTCTCACACAGTTCAATGATAGAGGCAATAGTGTTATAGCTTTAGATAGTGAAATCACAGGAGAAATAATTGCATGCAAAAGCTTTTAGACAAGAAGAATTCCTCTAGAAAAAAAAAAGTCTGGATAATATCAGATTTACATGAGAAGAGCAAGTGGCAAATGCACCAATGCATCCTGACAGATATTTAGGTAAAACAAGAGACATCTTCTTCAAGAGGTTATTTCCTGGCAGTGGGATATTTCTGTATTTACATATTCCATCAGGCCCAGCAAAAAAATTAAACCTTATCTACATTGTAACAGCCTATTCAATCAAGGAACATGTTCCATAGCAGAGATGGTAATATTTTTTTCCTTAAATGCAAATTGGAAAGCTGCAATTTTTCACATCAGATAATGTCACACCACCAGTCAGACATACAATCAGATTTTATCTATCAGCTTTATCACCAGACTGGCAGTAACCAGAATACAAGTACTGAGGTCCTGCAATTAATGATGAGAAATAAATCCCACCACTCTTGCTGCTACCTAAACATGCTCAGCAACTTTCATGACTGGACACTAACCACAAGACTAAACTGGGACAGTGTCTTCCCTAGACTGCTTTTGTTTGCTTTTAGGAAAAATAATGCTCTTCAGTTACTTTAAGTTATATAGCTCAACAAAAAAAATTAATATTCTTCCTACAAAACTTAATAGTACATTTATATCAGACACCATTAGCTTGCCTGGAAAATCCCTTAGGAAAAGTCTTACCTTACATGGAGGAGGCAAATGAAACTCAAGTTTGCATTTCGAGACTTTCTTTTTTCTTCTAAAGATGAATTTATCTCTTTTCAGTTCAGTACCTCTGTGCTCTCTTCTGACCTAATTTTGTCTGTGATAAATGCCAGAGTTTCAGTGGAGTCACTTGAGCTCCTGTAAGAAAAGAACTGAAGTAAAAAATGAATGCACTCAACATTCCTGCTCTGACAGATTGCTTGACAGGACACTAAAAGCTTTGCAAGGCTATAGGTGGGGTAAAGCTCCAAAATTGCCATTGTTTTAGACAAAATTGCATTTCAGTTTTCTCCTAATTTTCTGTACTAACATAACGAAGTTAAAGCTCCTTCAGACTAAGCAGGTCTACAATTTGTACAGGCCTGATACAGGCTGTTTTGTAAGATTCATTCCCAGGGTATTGCATGACAAGAAGACATTCAAATTAAATTTCAGCCTTAGTTTAGAAAGGAGAAAGAGAAAAAAATGCTTTCTCCTGAGAGGCACCGCAAAGCACAGCTGGCACAGAAGTTTCTCAATTTAATCACTTTCTGTTCCCCCCTGTCCAAACATCTTGCTGGGATTGGTTCTCACTTGTTGATGGAAGGTCAGCATGGAAGACTGAGCACAGGCGCACCTGTTCTTGCAGAAATGGGCAGAGAACAGCCACAGAAGGTGCAGGGAGGCTTCCCATCCCAGCCCTTCCAGGGGGGACCCCAAGGTATGTCACAGGACCCGCCACCAAAGTCCACACTGCAGGATAAGGCAGGCAAGACGGCTCAGACCCCGCAGGTAACAACAGCATTAAAAGGTCTCTACTGGTCAGAGTCAAAAGCACTTGCAGCCCCATGTCCTGTCCCAAATGCTGTTCCAGGGGTAACACAGGTAAGCACAACATGATTTTTGCTCTACTGTTTGCTCCCAGCTTCCAGCACCCTGCAGCCCTGGGGCTTACAGAGCCAGCAGGCACTTCTTTCCAGGGCTACAGCAGCGCTAAAGCCATCCTGGATTTATAGGACTCGTTTATCTCCACCTAACAAGAAAAGTCTCTCATACAGCAAAGAACTCAGATGGAGGGAAAATCTGGATCAGATAATCTCATCATCACTTAACACACCTAGGAAGAGGAGTCTTTTTCTGGAAACTGAACCAAAGCATGTGACACCTTATGAAGCAGTTGGTGGGGGGCCAACAATTAAACAATGTGACTATATGTTATACAATCTTAAACTTTAAGATGATGTAATGAAAACATTTTTAACTGTTTGCTTATAGGAGAAACTTAACCAAGTTGGGCTATTTAATACCATGATAAGTTTCACTGATTCCCTGCAAATGCTCCAAAGTAGTTTTAACTTCCCAGAGGTTAACGGAGGTATATTCTGAAGTCTCAGTTTGTTGAACAGGCAAATGTTTTGTTTTGTAGGTTCAAGGAATGCCCAGTTCCATCTTCTATTAGAAAAAAAATCCATAAGACACTTTACCTGAAGCATACGAGAACAAAAACTGGCTGCTTACACTGCTAGTGAACACTTACTTCATATCAGATGAGCAATAAAATATATTTATCAGAAGAGCAAGCTTCCTTTTATTAAAACTGCTCTATTTTTTCCTACTGTCTCCTCAGTCCCCTGGGGAAAACAAAACAAAACAAAACCCTAAAAACACCCCAAATCCTTTTTTAAGGAATAGGATCATCAGATCTTCGAATTAGTAGTAAAACACAATATTGCAGACATAATAAGAGTACAGTGTTTCCCAAGTCTATGTGATAAAATTCCTCAATGTCTTCAAATGATTGACTGAGGCTCTGAAAAGTCAATATTTAAAAGCACAATTTCAAGTCTGACTTTCAGATGCCCAAGTGAACAGTCAAAAAAAAAAAAAAAATCAGTATTTAAAACAGTACAACCACAGCTCCTCTGCACTCCATTATTGTTAGAAGATGAGTACATTCAAATGAACACCATAAAACAGCACACCCACATTGTTTAGGTATTATCAAAACTTGCAGATCTACATAAGAGGAACAAATTTATGAAAGCATTTATAGATCACATTCCTGCTTTTAAAGGAAGAGAAGCTAGTTTTCATGCATTGTATTGCTTAAACACTTCTTCATCCCCTAGAAAACATTTGGATTTTCAAAGGTTTAAGGAAATTTACTGCTGTTCCCCAACGACAATGATGCTAAGGTATTTACTGAAGTAATGTCTCTTTTGAAAGCTCATCTTAAATTAAAAAGAAAATGTGAAAGGCATAGACATAGATGTAGCAATCATTGGTACTCATTCTTCACCATTCTTCCCCATCTTTTTCACAGTACTTAAATGCCTAAGCCAAAGAAAAGCAAACTGATTATGTGAAAATTTATACTTAGGAGACAAACAGCTGTAAAAACCAAAAGCAAAAACAAATAAAACAAACAACCAACCCCCACCCTCCAAAACAAAACAAAACAAAACAAAACAAAACAAAACAAAACAAAACAAAACAAAACAAAACAAAACAAAACAAAACAAAACAAAACAAAACAAAACAAAACAAAACAAAACAAAACAAAACAAAACAAAACAAAACACCTCCACCCAAATAAAACAAATTAAAAAAAAAAAGAAAAAGGTGGGGTATGATTGGGGACTGAAATTATTTTGCAGAAATGAGAGTTAAAAACCTCAGTGCTTCATTCACTTCTAATAGCAAAGTAATAGCATTTATTTTCAAATGATCTTTTCTTACAGTGAGAAACTTGTATAAGTAATAGTAATCAGAGTACTAGCCATGGAAAACACAGCGGCAATTAATCCACAGTTTCATATTGCTGCTGTTACACATTTTCCCAGTTTTGTCACTCTTTTTATAAACACTTTTTACCTTGTGCTCGAATTTTTCTGTCTCTTAAAACTTTTCCTCAAAATGCCAAAAGGATTTTAGAAAAAGCAGTTGGGACTGCGCCAGAGAAAGGAAAATAAAGTCATGTTTTACACTTGAGTCTAATGTTTTACACTTGTGTCTCTGCCTTCCACGACTATAGAAAGAACAGGATTTACGAAACTAGCATTCAAAAACTGGTTGTTTCCTCCACTTCCAAACCAAGCAAAGCATTTAGCTCTGAAGACTGGAAGAGGCATTTAAAGGAGTACATTCAGCACTGGTTTGTAAAGCAAAATGGTAATAACTTTTGTCAATATTACTACTATTACTTTACAAGGAGCACCTGGCACCAAAAACTAGCAGGGCTAAAGACTGCTAAGGCCCATCCTCTTTACTCATCACTCCCTGAAGTCCTGGTGGGGCAATGGGCCTTACTATTAACTGCAATTACTATGACTGTATCACTGCTACCAGCAACTGTGCAGCACAGTGCTGAAGATTTTTTGCAAGCAAGCATCCCCTGCGTGAAAGCATCTCCTGTGCGCCTCTCTGGTTTCTGCAGCACCATCAGTACCATGCCAGCAACTCTCCATTCAATTCCATTTCCCCTCAACCTCCTAAGGATCATGGGATGGGAGTCGTTTATTGCAGACTTCTTTATTCCACCTGCTCCCAAGAGGAGCTAGCACAGTGGTTTGATTTACTACAAGACCCTGAGAGTAGCTCAGCTGGGCAGAGCACTGTGTTAATAACACCAAGGTTGTGGTTTTGATCCCTGCCCAGGCCATACACATAAGAGCTGGACTTGCTGATTGATCGTCATGGGTCCCTTCCAACTCACAATATTCTGTGCAATCTGAAACAGGACTGAAAGGACCGGAAAGCAGTTCATTCTGACCTGAGTGATGACAGAAAGCCTATTCCCCTCTTCTTCCTTCAGGAGAAGTACAACTAAACAAGGACTAAAAGCTGGATCCTGGACAAGTTGCCACTAAATGGTCATTTGAGCAAGGGAGTTGAGCATTGGTATCCAAGTGACTGCTGATGTTTGTGCAAACAGAGACCCATGGTAGCCATGCAAAATGCCACACACAAAACACTTCTGACCACTGGAATCTTGGAACTCAAAGGCTTTAACACAGAGAAAAAAGGTACAAATTAGAAGCTGAAAATGACAGCTTAAGTCCACTTTTTTCTTTAGCATTTATCCCCCAAAACCAGCTTTTTTGAAGTTCCATTTAGCATAGAACTGGATAATAGGTGAACAATTCCCTATGGTGCACTCACTCCAATAGTTTTAATATCAGCATAATAAAGGTGAATTTTAATTGACTTTGACGTTACAGTTACCCTAAAATGAGTCTTATTCTGCTTTCAACTAAATCATAAGTAACATTGTTTTATAAAGTGACAATCACTTCATAAAGAAAATGTTACTTATCATTTAGTTCAAAGCAGAATAAGTGTGATGTGAACATATCAGATACCCTGGGTAACTAACATTCTGGAGAGCATTGACTCCATACAACACTCTTAAACACTCGTACTTGCTATGATCTCTATAGATTTTTTCAGCTTCTTTTAGCTTTTTATATAGTTCATTACTTTGGAAAGTGATTTTTAAAAGTATTAATTTTTCAGAAGTCAAACAAACAAACTTTAAGGTTATTTTAAGGTTGTGTGCTTGCAGAGGTTTGAGTGGCTTTGAACTAAAATATTGATTATCAGTTTTCAAGGTGGGTCTACCAAGCCCTCGCAAACAAATCTACTGGAGTGGCAGCCTAGAGCCATCCAGGACTTGTTCAAATGCAAGTCTGAAGGGGTTTGCCTTTTTCTGAACACATAGCATATTCCATTTTCTCCTTTGTGGACAAAGAATCACAATAAGCAGACAAAACATATGCATACATATAAGCTTATTCATACACACATCTGTGCCAATTCCAGATTACAGACAGCAACTGTTCAGTCTGATCTATAGGATGAAGACTGATTTGATAGCACATATTAAAGACTTCTTGATTTTAAACATATTTTCAGTTTTCCTGAGTTGGAAAGAAGGAACATTCAACCAGCTTCAGTAGAAGCTTGCAGTCCAAGAAGGAAGACAGCACCTCAAATACAAACACAGTCCACAAACACAAGGTCCAACCTTACCCTTCTTTTATTTCTGCTCAACTTCCTTTCCCTACACTGGGGAGGACACATCTTTCTCCACTCTGTCTTTTAAAATTTAAAGATGTTCAAGATCATTATTCACTCTTACCATCGCTGATTTTACTACACTAAAAGCAGAACTTCTCTCAGCTGGGGTTTCAAGAACATATTCTAACACAAACCAGAAGGTGATGATGAGACTACACATCCCCAAGTCTTGTGTCCCTCCCCACCTCAAGAGAGTGTCAGGTCCAATTGCTGCAGCGTTGGGTTTACTCTGGGGTACCTGCTCATAAACCACGACTTGGCTCTCCAAAATTGAAACCACATTTCCAAGAAGCGTATAATCAATCTTTCAGAGGAGGAATAGGGCAGCAATCTATTTTTCATGCTTTTATAAGCCCTCACAGCAACATATCACATTAAGATTTTTTCCAAGTGTGCGTCATTTCAGACTGTACAGGTCACTACTACATATTCCCAGTGAACGTTTCCATTACAGCACAAATTCTCTGAACCACCCAGAAGACTTACAAGCCTTGATATGTGAGGGAGGGATAGCACTGCACCATGTTAGTTCTAACACATAGTACAACTAATCAGGTCAGAAATCTCTCTAGTATATTCTAGAAATAGTTTAGCAACTGCAAGAACAAGGACTTCAATGGCAAAAAAACAATTTACCGCATGCTTTGGTTCTGCAACAAGACACCAATATAGCTGGAAATAATATAAAGGCAGGCAAAGTACTGGGGGTTTTGAGTTTATATTAAGAAAATTGCCCTTTTTATTTTACTTCTTCCACCACTGTAGGTACTCCATTAAGAAAAATTCCGTATCTCAGCCTGCAATTCCATAGCTACAGGTTTCTCACTCGAGGTGCAACTTGGCAAATTTGCATAAAAAGAACAAAGATAAAAGAACTGAGTGTTATCACTGAGGGCTATTACTGCATGCATTAACTGCATCCTTGACTTCTGGCATTCTTCTCCCTGGATATTTCACAGCGAGTACGATGTGCAGCTGAAGAAAGTTCCTGACGCTTCTCAGCAAAGCATTTGGAAGCAGAACCATGGAAAAAGCTCAGCACCAGAAGCATGACATATTTCCTCCTGTTCTGTGCTAGAGAGCAGTCTGGCAGCTGGGGGCTGCTGTCAGCCCTGGAGCTTTGAGCACTGACAGAAGTCCACCGTCACCAGGCTGGCAGCCCTGTGACGTGTTGTCAGCAAGGCATGGTGTGACACGGCTGGGAAAATCAGGCTGAGCTCTCTGGAGCAGGTACAGCATCAGCTTTGTTCCAGACAGCAGGAAGGGGAGCAGCAAGCATGGAGCGGCTGCTGTGTTAATTAAATCCATCAAATGGCAGCACTTCAGCATGAACACAAATGGCTCAGTGCTGGCCTCAGCTCTCCAGCTCTCACAGAGTAACTTACAAGCCATGGAAAAGTAATTATGATGGCAAGAAAGAAAAATGCAATGGGTTTTGAGAGCTGGGAGGTTTAAACTCCTCGTTATGTAAAAACTGAATATCAGAGAGACTTTCTCCTGTACGTTGGCTTCTGTTTCATAGGGCAACTTTGAGTAAACACACATCTATCTTCTTGCTTGCCCCTATAACCTCATACACTGTGCATTGGGAAAAAAGAAAATGTCACAAGTGCTAAAGCACATCGGGTAAGGAGAAATGCCTGCAGGAAAGCTCTTGTAGACATGCTACAGCAACACAAATTCCATCTCTATAACTTTGACCATGAGGCACCCTATCTAAACATCTCAGGTTATCTCTGACATGTTCATGTAGGGCTATTTTGGTCTTGCACATGTGGGATTGAGGGGCACAGAAGCACAAACACTGAAGGCCACTTAAATTCATCAAGAATTAAGAAGTGGCTGACAGAGCTGGTCCAAAAATTGTAGAAGACTAATCATACCTTCCAATATGCCCAGAAAATAATAGCGTTCTATTTTGTAGCTTTTCACACACATACAACCCCCTCCAGTTTGGAGCCATTCCCACTACTCTGCAATGTGAGTCTCAGGGGGAACTTCTTACAATCTGTGGGATGAAAAATGCAATATATGCCACAAAAGGGACAAACACAAAGGCAAGACATCATCAAAGGAGAAAAAAAAGCACTTTCTTTGTGAGAGTTTTATTTCTTCTTTCAGCCTTCTTGTCAAATCTCAGCTGGTTCCATAAGCAGAAAGGGATGGAGAATGTAAGGCAGAAGCTACTTGGGCATGCTGAGAACCTGCACCACCTTCCTCTCCTGCAACCATGCCACTGCAGAGCAAGAACACAGATTTCCCTGCCCTCCCTTCCCCAAGGAGCAACTCAACCCTGCCTGCCCTCTGCTTGTCAGACCTGCGAGTGGAACCAATAGCTGGCTGCACATTAGCTCAGAACATGCTGACATGCCACTCTGGAGAGCCTATTTGAAAGGTTAATAACTTTTAAAATCCAATTAGAGGGCCTAATTAGCTTAAGCAATCTTTGGTCTGCCTACTGAATCTCAAACTAGGTGAACACAATAAAGATTAATCTGTTCTTCATCCTTTTGCAGGCAGCAAAGAGGATGCTGGAGCCCCTGAATGCCTCAGTTTTCAGGTGGGCACTGGAATGATCTGAGCAAGCTCAGGTCTGAACTTCAGAGCAAGTTCAAACCCAGCAGAAAAGCTCAAGCCACAAACTTTGTGTTCCATTGTCATGACATCATGATGCTGATACTTCAATTGTGACAAGCACTGCTACACATGCTATTTTTGCAACTCTTGGGCACATGAGGTCAAAATTATCTGATCTGTTAGGAAGAGTAGCAGTAAAAGAAAAATCATATTTTTTTTTTTCTTACTCAAGTACATCTGTGGAACTTTTCCTTTTTGACCTTAACTAAGCCAGATCATCTTCTATGTACTGTTGTTTCTTCACATGTATACGCTTCCAAATATGCAAGAAACCCATCAGTTAGTTACTAACCCACTAATTAATAATTAACCTGCTCTAGGCATCCAAATGAAACCTTATTTCATTATTTCATAAGCTATTCTTTCTCTTTCCTGCTAGACATCATTAGCAGACGTAAAAAGTGAATATATAAATACGTAAAACTACTATTATCATAGACATTAAAGCCAAACCAAACCAAAATGACCTACAACAAAAGCTCCTGAAAATTTCCAGTGCATGGCTATCCCAAATCTCCCATTTATACACAACCTTAAAGGTAGAAAGGCTAAATTCACAATTTTTTTTTTTTTTTACACATCTGCTAATAAACTATCCTAAATTCTGTTGTTCTCGGGCACACCTAAGTCTCAGAAAGCCCCACTGCTTTTCCTAGGAATGCTTCCTGGGAGCTGGTACATGCTGCCACAGCCATGACAAAGCGAATTTCAGAGGAAAAAGACCAGTTGCTAAGAGCACCACTCCAGGCTGTTTTACATTCAGAAAGCAGCTCAGTATGAATCTGCCACAGGAACTGCAGCCATTAGAACAAACTACTCAAAGAAGCTGCCTGTCCTAAAATAGTCCCTTAATCACTTCAGGCTTTCCCCGGTAAAATCTACACCTCATTTCCAGCATAAGGGAAGAAAGGAATCGTTTTGATTCACGCGAACACGCCACTAAAAGCGTAAAGTTGCTTTCCCTTGCTGCAGGCCTGAAGTGCCGTGAGAGAAAAAAACCATTTCCCACGGGACCTCTGCGGAGCTCTTCAGCCCCAGCGCAGCTTTCGCTGCGGGAAACACCGAGCGTCCGAGTTTATTTGCACATTCCGCCCGGGTCCCCACGGGCTGGCCGGGCTCCGGTCGTCCCGCAGGAGCCATCCCAGAGGGCGGGATCCCGCCCGCAGTGCCGGCCCGGCCCGGCAGGTGCCGCTGCGGGCCCGCGGGACGGCCCGCCCTGCCCGGCTGCCGGGACCGGGACCGGCCGGGGCTGGAAGGGACCTGGAACTGCACCCAGTTCCGTCCCCTTCCACAGGCAGGGAACGGCCCGGGCTGGAAGAGACCGAAACTGCACCCTGTTCCAAGCCCTGCCCACGGGCAGGGACAAGTCCCACCGCACCAGGGCAGCCAGAGCCCCATCCAGCCTGGCCCTGAATGCCGCCAGCCGTGGGGAGTGCCCTGGCTGCCTGGGCAACCACCGTGCTCACCACCCAAATCCAGGCTTCAGTACTCTCAGTAAACATATATAGCCTGAAGAAATTCAGAGTATTCGAGAATCCTTTTACCCTGGAGGTCGCCACAGCCTTCCCAGATGGCAGCTGTGCCCATGGCTGAGAGCACCATTTTTCACGGTGCATGGCAGATACATTCCAGCCCTCAGCAGCCCCTATTCCCCAGGACGGTGCAGCATCACAGGCTCTGAAGGGATCACTGCCAGCATTAGGCTCTTCAGAAAACATAAAAAGCATAAAAGCAAAGTAACCCCAGCCCAGACAAACCCCCAGGCTCTGAAAAATCCACAATATAAAAGCATTGTCAATAGCACACATATTCTATATATTTGTAGAAGAAAAGCTGTTCAAATTAATGCATTAATTTTAAACTATTTCCTATGCAGGTCAGAGGAAAAGCTTGACAAGTTTAAAAAAAAGATCAGAAAGTATGTACATTGCCACTGAGCACTCCAGTGAAAACTTCCAGATTCTTAGTTTAACTAGATGGGCCATATAAGAAATATAAAAAACTTTTAAAATATTGTAATACAAACTGAACTTCAGGTCAAAACTGAACTTCAAGTATTTCAGCTGCATTCCTCATCGTTAGGCTGTCACCATGGAAGATACTCAGACAGCAAAGGTTTCAGTCTCATCACATCTGTGTTCATTTGCAGTTTGACATAATTTTAACCCTTTTCTCCAGTGTAGGAGGCCTGAATCAGTCGGACTGATGCTGAAATTTGTAACTCTGGGGCTTAACACGTAAATGTAGATTCCCACATGCAGTTCTGCTGCATGTGCTGTCAGAACATTTGCTCTCACTGCAGACGTGTGCACAGTGTTCCATGAGAGCACACTGTGCTGGTATCAAAGAAAGCCTAGTGCCAAGTCCAGCTCTACCAGGTGCTACATGGAGCTCCATCATTCCCTTCAGGGGGACCACTAATCATCAGAGGAGCTTTCCCATTACAATCTTATAGCTTTTAATGCTGTCTGAGATGGCCACAAGACCAAAATTTATGATTTATTGCAGAATCACAGATTGGGTAAGGTTGGAAGGGACCACAGTGGGTCATCTGGTCCAACCTCCCTGCCCACGCAGGATCATCCCAGAGCACGTGGCACAGGATTGCACCCAGACGGTTCTGGGCTGTCTCCAGTGAGGGAGACTCCACACCCTCTCTGGGTGATCTGTTCCAGTGTTTGGTCACTGCACAGTGAAGAAGTTCTTCCTCACGTTCAGGTGGAACTTCCTGTGCATCAATTCCTGCCCGTTGCCTCTTGTCCCATTGCTGGGCACCACCGAGCAGAGCCTGGCCCGTGCTCTGACCCCTCCCTGCAGGCACTGACAGACACTGACCAGGTCCCCTCTCAGCTGTCTCTTCTCAAGGCTGAACAGCCCCAGCTCCCTCAGCCTTTCCTCATAAGAGAGATGCTCCAACCCTTCATCATCTTTGTCACCCTCCGCTGGAGCTGCTGCAGGAGCTCCAAGTCTCTCCTGTCCTGAGGAGCCCAGGACTGGACACAGCACTCCAGATGTGCCTCACCAGGGCTGGCAGCGGTGCGGGATCGCTCCCTGACCTGCTGGCAATGCTCTTCCTTATGTACCCCAGGACACCATTTGCCTTCTTGGCCACAGGGCACACAACTTTTTTGTTTATTCCATAGACATTTTTGTGGTATCATGACAGGAGGGGTTTCTTACTGAGAACTTTTTTCCAGAGGAAGCACTACTAGTGATGGGAAGGAGTCACATGCTGCAAAAACCTCTTCATCAGGGAGCTGAAATATAAGCAATGACTACAGAAATCTGAAAAACCTGAAGGATACGTTCTGCCATGCGTCAGTCAGTCAATCACAATGTAGCTGAGTACTCAGTGAGCTGAATACAGTTGAGCGCAGGTTTAAAATAGGTTTGAAGGGGTTTAAGTGCTCCTTCACTATGTAGAAAGTAAAACCTTATCCAACAGGGCTTGTACCCTAGAAAGGAGAGGCTCAGAAGGGACTTGAAGTGAAAATGAGCTTGCAGATGTGACACTACACAGGAGTGTGGCAAAGCTGCCACTCGGCTGAGGAAGCAGACAGCTGAGACTCAGCTGGTGACGAGGAGGAGACCAGCCAGTGTGCAGACAGTGACTCCTGTGGAAAAGATGGGATTCTGCACAACTGTTTTCAGTGTCCCTATTCCAGAAAAAGGCATGCCCGTACCCTTAAGGTTACTGTCCAAAAGACATGTTTCTCCTCTTCTGCAGTAGGGAGCCCCATTCCATTTCTCATGGACAAACCCAGCTTTACCTACATTATTGAGAAGCACTGAGTCTCCTCTGGGCAAAGAGCCTGTGGTTAATCAAACACAAGAAGAGGGAATGAAGCCACCTGCAGAAATCCTGATGGAATATCTCTGTCCACTCACACCTCTGAGTGTAGTTGACATGACCTGTCATGTCTTTTCTGACCTCTGCAGGGATCAAACTCCACATTATTCTTCCTCTGGAAAGAGGTATTAGACTGCAGTACTTAGAAGCCCTCAACATTTACTCATCGTCCAGCACTTCTCTGTAGACATTCTTTGCACAGCACCCTTTTATAGACGGCTTCTGAACAGCATTTGCAACCACTCCAAATTATTCAGTCTTAATAGCAGAAATAACTCAAGACATACAAGTTTAAACCTGGCTATATTACCTGTGTCTCTTCCTCTTTTAGCCAGAGCTTACCAGTATTTCGTATCTATCTTAAACCTCTTGTAGCTCTCTTTGCCACACAGCTGGACTTTTCCTTGAAAAAAAACCAAAGAAAAAAAAACCAAACAACCAAGCAATCAACAAAACCATAGTTTGCCCTGAGCCCACTACTTAGTTTTAGAAGTGCCTTGGTTGGTGACAGTAGGGTAGACATAGGTATGCCTGGTAGACATAACTGAGAATAATTACTGCAAAGTTTCACAACTTCACTGAACTGACAGAAAATTCCCATTGGAATGGATCGTACTTTCTTGCTTAACACCAAGAACTGACATTAGGCACTTACAAAACAAGTCTATCCAAAGAAAACATAGAAAATAACTATAGAGCAAATAAAAATCCACCATAAATACTTTTGAATCAGTAAAAAAGCCCACTTTATTTTATGTTTAGAACAAAGACAGAAGGACGAACATACTACCCATGCAAGTGCCCTCCTAAAGGGATTGTGACCAATTTGAACACTTACCAGATCTTACCTAGAAACTTCTACTTTCCTAGAAAAGATACACAGCTTTCCTAATCTTGTGGGGATATGTGTCAAGGGAGAAATTATTTCATTTTACTTTGTTATTAAATAGAAAACAAGAGTATGGCTCTCTGTCAAGTGCAACCAACAGGTAATTAACTCCATCACCTTCCATTTCAAACAAATTCACAGAGCACAAAGCACCATAAAATCTCTTAGGAAGTCCAAGTAGCACAGAGATGTCACTGCCTCTAGTGGAGCAGAACATTGGCAAACAGAATCAGTGCTGTTTCACTTGCTCAATGCAAAGCATTTGAATAACAGCCTTAAACTGAACCAAGATAAGGGGGAAGGGGATTAAATTCCTAAAACACAGCAGTATAAACCTTTGTATGCAAAGAATGTTAAGGATTACATCCTACAGAAGGAAGCTGAAGTGACAAATTATATGTTCAAGCTTCTTGCAACAACCACATAACTAAAAATCATCATCAGCTGAGGGTGGAACAAGTGCCAGTGCCAAATACAATGACAGGTCTTAATCTCACATTGAAAAGTATTGGAGATGACAAATTTTCCTTCAAAGAGAAATTATATGCATTTCAAAACATAATGTACTTATGCAAACAGACTGAGCAAGGGAGGGAAGAAGTAAGTTTTTTGAGCATCCAAACTAAACTTGGACTTAGCAGAACAGTATTATCTTCCTGGAGGAATGGCGGGGCAGTTATTTGATTTTGTGGAGACAGTTTATTTTTTGGTTTTTTTACTTTACAGACAAAAGAGCTTCATAAGCAGATTATGGGAATGCATTACCTTGAGCTATTAAAAGTTACATTTATTCAGGTTCAGTGATCAAGGTTCCTTACAAAAATCAAACACTCCAACCTCTTCCTTAAGAACACAGGAGGTTTTCTTCAAATTGCATTATGTAACACTTACTTCTTTACTTTAAGCTTATTTCAACTGATTTTTTTTTCTAATCCACATAAAAGTTTACTATGCTTACACAGCAATTCCCTTCATCTCATGATCCTGTATTATTGATAATTTCTTAAAAGCAACCCCTCCCAAACTCCCACAGGTTTTCCCAAGCCCTTAGTCCACATTCAACCGAAAGTTTTACTGTTACAGAATAAAGGTCACAGACAAAATGAAAATTTTGTTTCTTGAAGAATACAACAGGAATTACTGCCCTTCCCCTGTTGTCTGTATAGCCTCAAAGTACAAATAGGTCCAGGGACCTTTAACACAGATAACAAAGCAGATACGGTCCTGAACACTGATAGGCAACATCTAGTCACAGAACACAGACATGGGTAAGGACTGGAGAGTTACTGACTGAGATCAGCACAGCAGGAAAAGCTGCTTTTTGCCAGAAGTCATGTTTGAATGCAGTTTTAATAATTCAAGACAAAGTATAAAGATCAAGGTAAACTGAAAATTATTACACAAGAGGAACAGCCTCTACAACCTTCATAAACCAGGACAGTGCTGAGATACAGTGCACAAGACACCCCTCACATTCCTGAAGTGCTCAGTTAAGCCAGGCTCCAACAAATTTCCCTTTTTTTTTTTTCTTGATATGCCAAGACATGGCACAGAAAAACTCTGCAGTTTCGTTAGCTTTGGCTAACTATCCATAACTTCCTTCTTTCAGGCTCTCAAATGCTGAGCTGCCAGATAGTATGCATGTGGATGGTGTTATATGACCTGCACATCCTGCACAGGCATTTCCAGGAAAAGCAAGACAAACTGAAGCCCACACTAATCAGATCGAAACAGAGGAATCCTGGTGGTGAAGGTACAGTGGTTAGTTCAAGCTGATGGTGAATCAAAGACTTAACCAACTACAAAGCCTGAAAAGTGAATATTCAAGTGATTTCACTGGGGAACAACAGGGGAAGGGGAAATAAAAAGTGAAAGAATGAACCACGGAGCCCAAACTTTATTTAAGAGGTACTTCAGTTTAGATATGAAGAGAGCGATGAAGAATGACCATATCCTAACATTCATGATGAGTCCATCCTGTGACCATCATCCTGAAAACCAGCCTTTCCCACTATGCATTTCCCAGCCTGTGAGAAGGGGATTTGGGTTGATCCCAACCACCAGAAAGCAAGTCCAGCTGTTCTTTCAAAGTTCTACCTCAAGAAACAGTTTTTGAGAAGCATGAGTCCTTTCCTGCTACATACAGCAAAGATCTGAAATTCATAACTGAGAACATTCCATGGCCAAGTCCAAGATTTTAAGGGCAGGACAATAAAGCTGAAGCACAAGTGTGTACAGCAGCAACAGACACATCTGCAGAAGTTCAGAGGCTTTGCTCCCCTGTGGATCGGAATGGAACTAGAAATGCTGAACCAAGCAGGAATGCTCTGCTTATTCTTGCCTATACAGAAAGATGCTCTTTAGGAGTTAAAAGTGTTTCCAGTTAATAACTTATCCACCAAGACCAGGACTTCGATAAAATCTTCAAGGACGCAGTACCTAAAGAAAAACTGGATCTCAAGCACATGAAAAATAATTGTTTCACTTAAATCACTCCCCTTTGGAATTCCACCTACTGCACTTTGCTAGGAGACCTCTAGATAAGACCATTTTCATATCCGTATTATTGTCCTCTCCAGAAAAGAGAAAGATGCAACCACTTTTCTCTCACTGCCAAGACTGATACTTGCTTTTCTTGCGTTCTTATAGACACAAACCTAGAATATATATATTTTTTAAAAAAACACGCATTTATGTTGAAAAATGCTTCACAGATGAGGTGACTCATGGCAAACCTAGAGTCGTGCATTGTTCCATCAAAATTCTTTACCTTGTGATTATATAAGGCCTCCCACAGACATCTGGACTCACTGCAGATTGAGAGAAGGAAACGTGACAAAATGAAGAATATGGGCAGCAACCATTGTCTCCCTTTATGAACCTTTACGTTTGTTGGACAGTATCCAGCTGTCTCCTGTGTGCTACTGGTGGTGTCCAGTTCCTTTCGGGAGCTGCAATCTTCACAGGAGTAGCCTAAAAATAACCTGAAAGATACTCAATGCAGATATTATGAAATTTTAGTGTGTTAATGCTTGAACACAAAACACGTGCTTTTGGCTCTGCTCATACTTCAGATTTTCTTGAGCAAACCTGTTCCCTGCAGTAAAGCACAGACTGTCCACAACGCAACGCTGACTCACTAGCGAAGGTCAAGTTCTTGGTGTTTGGTGTGATTCCAAATATCCCGCATCTAAGATGTACAAACTGATTCCATCCACCCTCCTGATTTGTTCAGCTCAGTTCTGCTGCTGCTGGTTTTCTGCTAGGCTGAGACTGACAGACCTGCTATGGTAGCTTAAACTAGAAACAATAGGATTCTCAATACTACCAAAATATCACTTCAAGTAAAGCAATAGGATCGGGCAGCTAAAATGAGGACACATTTGGGAGAGATTAAAAAAAAAGGCAATTAACTGAAAAAGGGCAAGTTCAAGCTTTTCCTCACTATGAAGCAACATCTGGAAAACCTCCCACCTTTCACTTGATGGTACAGGTGATTTTGTAAATTTTGGTTAAATTTCCTTAATCTTTTTGTGTTCTATTAACTGAAAAAAGCCCCTGATGAAATCCTTCATAATCCCCATCATGAAGAGACCATACCTCCTCACATAATTCAGTCACAGATTATCAGGTAGCCAAATGGACTGTATGCTTTACTACCTTACAGTTATTTGTAGAGGTTTTGTACTGGGCATTGTGAATCCAAGCTATCAACTGCCTTACTGCAGTGAGAAAAGCAAGGCTTTTAAGACAAAATTAATGTAACCATTAATGATTTCACTGAAGGTTTAAACTCAGATATTTAAAATATATTAAAATAGCAAAATACATATATATTTATTTCTGCTCTTCTGCCCTCTCAATTCAACTCAAAAATTTGTCTTTGCAAAGGAATACACATTTATCTTCAGTACTAGGAACTTCAATGGATTATTTTCATACTTTCAGAAACTGAATACAAAAAAAAAAACCCAAAGCAAAAACCAAGTCTCATCCTTCCTTGCTTCCTTTTAATTTTAATATCTTAGGTACTCTTCCCAAATTAAATAATTTATTTCTTTTTTTACCTTAGAAACAGTGCCTTTCCCCATGTGTTTGTTGTGACCGATTAAACAGATGAGGGTAACTGGCTCCTTCAGGGTCAGAGGGGAGCTTTCTTTAATAGATTCCACAAACATTCAAACTCAAAACCTGTAAGCCATAACAAAATAAAGTTGCTCTTTCACATCTAATTCTTTTTACTATTACTAAGAAAGTTGGAAGTCTGATCTGTTCAAAACCTTGTTTAAAAATACAGTGCTAAGTAGGCATATTCTTGAGTTTCAAATCTAAGGGGAACAGGTGCAAAATGTAAAAGCTTTTAAAATGTATCCTCTCCCATCTCATAGTAAGCATACCTTTTTTCTTTAAGAGGGATATTTCACACATCAACAGTCTCAGAACCTAGAATAATGCTCCTGTGCCATATTTCACTTGTAAAAGGTCAATATTCTTTTTTAAAAAAAGAAATTGATAAAAAAAAATGGGTGGTTTGAAAAAGCATGAAGCACTGCAATCCTGAAAAGAGGAGTGGAGAACAGCCCTGAACAGATTTTGAATTGAAGGCCACATTCTGCTGGGATCCTGTACATTGTGATCCAGTGTCTTTCCAGAGTGAACAAATTCTCAGACTTCCAACTTTCTTAGTAANCCTTGTCTATAAAATTGAGTAACCCATCAATATACTGTATCTCTTCTAAAAATACCCGTATTTTACAATAATATACAAGGTATCTGCTTGCAAACACAGAAGTAGCCATAAATAAAACTTTATTCTTTCTTTTCATTTACAAGCTACCAAGTACCATGTATTTACACAGCACTGGACACTTAAAGTAGTTGCAGTCACAAAATGATCCAGACAGCTGTTGATAAAGTAAAGGATCTTAAGATAAAAGCAAAGTAATACTGTAACAGATAAATGGCAAAAAAGCAGTTTTGCCATAATGATCAGACTTGCATGTTGCATCAATTCTGGTTGAAACGACTGGGTGCCATGCGATTCTCAGCTTTAATTGTTTGCAGTCTGGCTAAAGTTTGTACAGTCATTTCTCTTTTGCAGTTATTAAAATAAAAAAGTTAAAAACTATAGCAGCAACAAGCAAACCCTGTGACAGGAAGGCAAGGTTTAAGAACTAAAAAAGTTTATACAATGTGCTTAGGAAGGTCTGCAGAATTTATCTTCCATCGGCTGGAGTTCGACTGAGTGACAACTACTTTAAGTGTC
>VYZR01023368.1:7008-17273 GCA_013400675.1 Oxylabes madagascariensis
CCCCCCCATCCCGGCAGCCAGGCCGTGCGGGCCAGCGCGGGCTGGCTTTACCGGGATGAGGGGGGGAAGGGAAGCCCGGACCGAGCCGCGGCGCGGGCTGCTGAAATTTTGCCGTTGCTGAGCCCCAGCCTCAGTCGTCGGGCCCGGCCGGCTCCGCTGGGCTCCGGGCTGGGCCCTGCTCCGTCGCCGGGCCGGACCACGGCTCAGGCCCACTGAGATCTTGGCCGCTCCTGCTGCCGCTGGGGGCCGGCGCAGCCCCCTTTCTCCACCCCAGCGTGGCTGCGGGAATCCTACACCACGAGCGGCTCCGGCCACTGCCCGGCAGAGATCACGTGACGAACAGTGAAAGACAACTCCTTGGTGCAGAGCCCGAGCGAAATTGACTCTTTCAGCACTGTAAGATTCCCCAGAACAGATGAAATCTACAAACATCAATCCGAGTCAGAGAAAAGAGAAAGGGTGAAAACACGTAAGGAAAACAATGTGGAGACACAAAGATCAGTGAAAAAGGAACAGCTGAAACCCAGAGGGAGGAGAATGAGGAGATGCCCCAGCTTCAGGGCTGAAAATTCTTGTGTAAGGCCATGGTGAGAATCCATCAGACAATTATCCCTGTAATTCATGGCATGCATGGGGGGATGTAGTGTTCAAACCACAGTCCATGAGCAAAAGTACCAATGCTGAAGCAAGTAGATACTGAAGTAGCTATGATCTATTGAGAAGCTTGACCAGAGAAAGAAGAGAACCCTTACCCCAGGGATAGAAGAAGAGAACTTTTGCTCCCAAATATAAAAGACCCTTTGCTTCTATTCTAGAACAGCTCATACTTAAAATTGCACCCCATAAGCTGAGATGGCCCTTGAAAATAGTTGTGGGAAAACCTGTAGGTCAATAGGAGGGACTTTCACATAGCAAACATATTTCCTTTTCCCAGGCAGAATGGTTTGCTGTGAAATTAAAGCCACGAGAGGACTGTTTCTTGTGGAAAAGTCTCCATGGCATGGCAGGAGAGACTCCTCTCCCTAAGTGAACTGAAGAAAATATTTGTTTTAGGCATGGTAAACTGACTGAAAATCCCAGATTTTGTCTCTTTATGTTGTTGGTGGGAAAGGGAAGAAGAGTTGGGAGGGGGAAAAGTGTTCTAAACGTTTATTCTGATTCTTATTATTCTTCTTTTAGTTCTATTAATAAAGCTTTCTTTGTACCCTTTAAAGTTTTGAGCCTGCTTTGCTTTTCTCCTAATCCTTATCTCAGAGCAGAAAATGAGTAAATAATTTTAGTGGGTGCACTGGCGTTTGGCCAGTGCTCAAACCACCACATTGATTAGTGCCAAAACCTGGGACGGTGAACCAAACCCACCACATTAATTAGTGTTTCCCCCTGATTACATCGAACTGAAACCGCTACATTCTTTGGTGGAAAATGCAGACAATTGATGAGAACTTTGAAATAAAGATTAATTGGGAAAAATAACGGGCAAAGCAAGTATTAAATCATAAGGTTAAGTAGAATGATAGTGGGAAATTTATATTGTAATTGTAGTGAAATGTCTAGGGGTGGAGGTTGGTGTAAGAAATTTTTTCTTCTGTTTAGTTTAGTAGTTTTTATTGTTCTAGGTAAAAATTGTATGTTGAATGTAATTTTGGTAATAATTCTTAAATATGGATTCATAGAGGCGAGGGGTGGAGGTGCCAAAACCCAGGCAAATATTTGTCCTGGTTTGGGACAGATTTGGGAGGGAACTTCCTGAAGGGGTCTCCTCTAGAAAGCAAACTTCAGCAGCCCCTCCCCCAACTGGTTCAGGAGAAAAATCTCCTTGGAGAGAAGTAGAAAAAAATGTTTATTTAACAAGCAAAGTACTCACAAGCATGAAAAAATTAGTAATAGTAAAAAAAATGTTACCTCTCGCTGTTCTGAAGAGATGGCAAATTCAGAGAGAGTCCTTCTGTGAGTGTGGCTCGGTCTCTCCCTCTCTCCAGGACTCGGGCCCAGTGTACCAGGCCCGACGTGCAGCTTGGGGGACCCCATGGGCGATTCTCCTGATGTCCTGGACTGGAGAGAAGCAACAGTCCCAGAAGAAGAAGACACAGTCCAGGGAAAACCTTTCTTGCCATAGCTTATGAGGAAAATCAGTGAAAAAAGCAAAGAAAAAAACTCCTTGTCTCTTTCTCTGCAAAAGCCCAGAACTCCAAGAGCACTGCTTATCTCTATGTTTTGAATACAGCNAGCCTGCTTTGCTTTTCTCCTAATCCTTATCTCAGAGCAGAAAATGAGTAAATAATTTTAGTGGGTGCACTGGCGTTTGGCCAGTGCTCAAACCACCACATTGATTAGTGCCAAAACCTGGGACGGTGAACCAAACCCACCACATTAATTAGTGTTTCCCCCTGATTACATCGAACTGAAACCGCTACATTCTTTGGTGGAAAATGCAGACAATTGATGAGAACTTTGAAATAAAGATTAATTGGGAAAAATAACGGGCAAAGCAAGTATTAAATCATAAGGTTAAGTAGAATGATAGTGGGAAATTTATATTGTAATTGTAGTGAAATGTCTAGGGGTGGAGGTTGGTGTAAGAAATTTTTTCTTCTGTTTAGTTTAGTAGTTTTTATTGTTCTAGGTAAAAATTGTATGTTGAATGTAATTTTGGTAATAATTCTTAAATATGGATTCATAGAGGCGAGGGGTGGAGGTGCCAAAACCCAGGCAAATATTTGTCCTGGTTTGGGACAGATTTGGGAGGGAACTTCCTGAAGGGGTCTCCTCTAGAAAGCAAACTTCAGCAGCCCCTCCCCCAACTGGTTCAGGAGAAAAATCTCCTTGGAGAGAAGTAGAAAAAAATGTTTATTTAACAAGCAAAGTACTCACAAGCATGAAAAAATTAGTAATAGTAAAAAAAATGTTACCTCTCGCTGTTCTGAAGAGATGGCAAATTCAGAGAGAGTCCTTCTGTGAGTGTGGCTCGGTCTCTCCCTCTCTCCAGGACTCGGGCCCAGTGTACCAGGCCCGACGTGCAGCTTGGGGGACCCCATGGGCGATTCTCCTGATGTCCTGGACTGGAGAGAAGCAACAGTCCCAGAAGAAGAAGACACAGTCCAGGGAAAACCTTTCTTGCCATAGCTTATGAGGAAAATCAGTGAAAAAAGCAAAGAAAAAAACTCCTTGTCTCTTTCTCTGCAAAAGCCCAGAACTCCAAGAGCACTGCTTATCTCTATGTTTTGAATACAGCTGACAAAACATTCCACCGCTTTCCCCCTTCTCTCTCTGTCTCTCTGGGCCTAGCTTAAAGCTACAAGACCCATTTCAGAGCAAAAAGACAGACAATGGGGATACCAGCATCATAAACTCACCCCAGGACAGCAAGTCACACCTGTAAAGTTTATTTTGCCTGATCTACCCACACTNAAAAATCTCCTTGGAGAGAAGTAGAAAAAAATGTTTATTTAACAAGCAAAGTACTCACAAGCATGAAAAAATTAGTAATAGTAAAAAAAATGTTACCTCTCGCTGTTCTGAAGAGATGGCAAATTCAGAGAGAGTCCTTCTGTGAGTGTGGCTCGGTCTCTCCCTCTCTCCAGGACTCGGGCCCAGTGTACCAGGCCCGACGTGCAGCTTGGGGGACCCCATGGGCGATTCTCCTGATGTCCTGGACTGGAGAGAAGCAACAGTCCCAGAAGAAGAAGACACAGTCCAGGGAAAACCTTTCTTGCCATAGCTTATGAGGAAAATCAGTGAAAAAAGCAAAGAAAAAAACTCCTTGTCTCTTTCTCTGCAAAAGCCCAGAACTCCAAGAGCACTGCTTATCTCTATGTTTTGAATACAGCTGACAAAACATTCCACCGCTTTCCCCCTTCTCTCTCTGTCTCTCTGGGCCTAGCTTAAAGCTACAAGACCCATTTCAGAGCAAAAAGACAGACAATGGGGATACCAGCATCATAAACTCACCCCAGGACAGCAAGTCACACCTGTAAAGTTTATTTTGCCTGATCTACCCACACTAGAATTAAATAAGCACTAATTTGGTAAGGAGGAACAAAAAAGGCTAGTGTATGAGCTTTGCCTTAAGTTATTTCAATTTGGTAATTGTGCTCTCTGAGAATGATAGACTTTTTCCACTTCATGAATGTGTATGAAAACAATGGGTTAAAATAATCTGTTCCTTTTCAGCTTTGCTTGCCCGTATTCCCACTGTGTTTTTCTACATACCACTTTCCTTCTGCCCCTATGTGACATCCCTGATGCCATGATACTGGCCTTTGTGGAAGTCTTCTTGGCAGCTTGGAAGATATTCCTTTGTGAAAGGGTACCTCCCAGCAATGAAGGATGTCTCTTCAGGCTTCCCTAATGTCTTTTCTTCCCCTGCTCCTGCTTATAAATACAAACCTCTTGGTCTTCAGTGATTCAAATTGTGCTGATGTTTTTCTTACCTTATCTCTTAAAGGGAAAAGTCATTGGAGATACAAAAATGCTTATGAGTTGTGGTTGTAGAAAAGAGAAAAATGCTCAAATGAAAGACTCAGATCAGGTCAGTCAATATGTACCTTAACTGATTGAAAAATAAGAATATGTTAGCATCTGTTTGAACTATGCTGTTGCATATCAGGGTTCCTGGACACAGAGTCCTTGGCATGGCTGACAATGGTACAGCATTAATGTTTTTGTATTTGTTATTTATAGGAAAAACCCTCAAGCAAGATCAGAGATTAATTGCACTAGGAGCTGTTAATGCCATAGGCTGGCTTATTTCCACCTGGTTTATTTATTCGTGAATTCTGTTTCTTTATAAAAACCCAATCTAGGCAATACCTCTCAAACAATATTGCATTTCCTTGTTGGCTAAATGCATACAGTTTTTGGACTCATACTGTAGCTGTCTGGATGGGTGGTAGTTGCAGAGAAACATGTAATTCATTGCATGCTTTTGTTCTGAAGTGACACCATAACAAGGATATTCTTTTTTGAGGTTCCTCAGGAAAGACATGTAAAAACTTATTGACAAACTGATGGCCAGATTTCAATATTCATTACTTAGAATGAATGGCCCCTTATTCTAAAATTCACAGAATCACAGAATATGCTGACTTGGAAAGGACCCACAAGGATCATCGAGTCCAACTCCTGGCCCTGCACAGGACACCCCAAGGGTCACACCATGTGCCCAAGAGTATTGTCCAGATGCTTCTTGAACTCTGACAGGCTGGTGCTGTGACCACTTCCCCAGGGAGCCTGTTCCAGTGCCCAACCACCCTCTGGATGAAGAACCTTTTCCTAATATCTAACCTAAACCTCCCCTAACACAACTTCAGGCCATTCCCTCCAGTCCTGTCACTGATCACCAGAGAGAAGAGAGCAGTGCCTGCTCCTATTCTTCCCCTCATGAGGAAGTTTTAGACTGTCATGAGGTCTCGCCTCAGTCTCCTCTTCTCCAGGCTGTATAGACCAAGTGACCTCAGCTCCTCCTTGTATGGCTTCCCCTCCAGGCCCCTCACCATCTTTGTTTAGTTAATGTTTCTCTCCACTAAAAGAAATAAGAGTATTAAAAATAAATGAAATCATTGTCTCTCTTGGAAATATGTGGGTGAAAAAAAGCAGGAGGAGAGAATTAGGGGAGTGAAGGCATGCTGTCCACTGTCTCCTGCTACAAGTTTATGTCAGAGTTTGAATCTATGCTTGAAAAATCATTGGATTCTGAATAGTTTATAAAAAGCTAAAACAAGAATATGATAAATAAATAGATAAAATACAGAGACAGGATGTTAAATGTCTGAGGTGTCTGAGCAGTAAAGGACCTTTAAAAATACTTTGTTCATTGGATAAAGCAGGCTAGGTGATCATACAAAGAACATGGGACTATCGGAAATTGTCCTAGATCATCCAGTCCTTTCAGATCTCGGGGAACTCTTACATATAGCAACACGGATAAACACATCCTTTTTGGCACTGTTAGCTATTAAAGGCAAACCTTGTAGCTCTGTCCTCACACTCATCCCACCAATTAAACTTTTAATTTCCAAAATAGTCACTCATATAATACTTCTGCAACTTGTTCCTGCTGCCACATCAGTCTTTTCCCCCCATGATATGAGTGTTGGTCTCAGCAAGGTGGAACACCTTTGCTTCTCCATTCACCCACCACAATCTTTTTGTTGTAGGTGGTGCTGTAGGAAGAAAACAGTTCCACTTGGTAAACAAAAAATGCTCTGGAAAATTTAATCTCAGAAAACTTTTTTAAAAGCTTGAAATCCCTTCCTCTCAATGGGATCTGATTGGGAATAAGAGGTATTTGAATAAGAGACTCACCAGCTGCCTTTTCTCTGGACCTCCCAATTTCACACAGCAATTGTGCTTTGGAAATTGCTGAATCTAGTGCTAAGCATCTATGTTCCTGGTGGCTGGGAAAATTTTTTGGGTTCATTCATCTGTTGTGTGGAATTGAAAAAGTTGTGAAGTGGAAGTTGGGTGGATAAGTCCCCATTCTTTGGATTTATGTAAGTTTTGGAGAGATAATGTTATGAAAGAAACTTCCTAAATGTAAACCTCTGAACAAAAGAGATTGTGGTTATGGGTGTTTTTCCCAAATTCAGCTGTAATAGATTTGTGTTGACATGGATTACATCTCCTTTCATACAGTACCATTGCTAAACGGACATTTCTAATGACCTTTTATAATCACCTATTTCATTTTCTCCTTTTATGAATAGCCTTGTATTCACTTAGAGCTTCCCACCTTGTGGTCTCCTCTTACAGTTTATATTAATTTCAAAATGGGTTGGACTTCCTGTAGAGCGTAGCACAGTGTAGACAGAAGTTCAGTATAGACTTTCCTTTCTACAGGAAAGAAGGGACCAAAAAACTCAGTGCCCTTTTTTGCTTGAAAAGCTTCAGAAATGGCAGTCAGCAAATTGCTTTTATTTTCTTTTGAGGCAGTTCTGAATGTGTGCATTAATACGGTGCCCTGCCCCTGTTTGAGATGTAAAACAGGGATCTGACCGTTTATAGTGAATGATGATCCCATGGCACTTTCCCTCATGAGTTTGAGCATGAGTCCCAGTGATGTTGTTTTGTCCCGGCTCTCATTCATATATGTTTTCTGCCAAGTTGACTTGACCTTGTGTCTTCATTGGGGCACATTATTCTTAATTTCCTGCCCTAAATTCCTGTGTATTTTCTGATGGTGGATGAAGGGAAGCTGTACAGTTTTGAAAAGCAATTTGAGACCCCTCTGAATGAAAAGTACTTCACACATGAAAAAAAAGTAGTGTTATCAATTGTCATTATCAGCCTCAAATCCTGAATTTGAAAGGGTAATTTATACTCCTCAAAGGCAAACATACAGCAGCATGCTAAAAATGAACTAAAGCAGCCAAAGAGAAATGTCTCATGTCATTTCAGGCTCTGCAATCCCAGGGAGCATTAATAACTATTTTGCTGTTTTCACTGATCTCTACACGGGTGGAGAGGAAAAGAGTTGGAAGAGACAAGCTGCACTGCAGAGATGCTCCAAGTGGTCCCATGTCCTATGCATAAGCAGCTTTCCTGTTGTGAGGAGACTCAACCAGGGAAGGGACAACATGCAGATGGATGAGGAAAAGGCATAGGGGAAGCTTTGGACTTATCCATTTGATTATCATATAGGAAGGTTCCTCTTTCCCCATTGTGCTCTGGCATTCTGGCTGCATCTGCTGCCTTTCCCACTGTCTTGTTCCCATTTTCCCTTAGCAGATGCCAACAAGTGAAGACACCATAGCAAGGTCAGTCTCAGTCAGCCACCTTTTAGATGACAGATGCCACATGAAACCGGAGCCCATCTACTCTGAGGTTAATGCAAACTGAGCGACCTGCTGAGAGCTGCTGAGAGCTGTGAGGTGCAAGGATACTGCAAAGGTTTTATGAAGGGTAGCAGATGGAGCAAAGGACCTGGTCAATGGTTGGAGTGCTGTGCTTGCAACTTTGTGGAGTACTTCACACTTATTTTGGCATGGGTGTAAAATGCTACCTAAGCAGAATGGTGGAAGGTTGCACCCTCCCTTTACTGACATTGTACCAGAGTCAATGTCAAGACAAGATGAAATTCAGGTCCTAAATCACAGCAGGTCATCTGACTGGAATTGTATCCAATATGGTTGTTTTACATTCAGCAAATATTCAGTCCTGACATTGGTTATTCAGGGAAAATACAACCCGTTGAATTTTCCAGCAGCTCAGGCAATGACTCTTCCTGATTTTTCTCATGGGAGCCTGTTCTGCTGTTGGGTTGACTATGTTGATAGGACCATTTTTGCATTGTTCCGTCTAAATAGTCCCTTTTACTCCTTACTATATCCCACTCCATGAGTTTCTTGTTTGTGTATATGAGTTTGGTTTGGTAAGAGACAGCAGCAGCCTAAGATACATGTGTATCTTGGATTCAAAGTTTCCTTATTGTCATGGTTTAGTAATGGTTGGTACTCCCCAATTTAATGTTCCCACTGAAACAGTCCAAACCAAGTGCTGCTCACTCGCTTCTCCCTCCCTCTCCCCCCTGTGGCAGGATGGAAAGGGGAACTGTAGGCAAAAAAGGTAAAGATCACAGGTTGAGATAAGAACCATTTACTGGAAACAGCAATGAGATAAGACAATTGACAGTAACAACAATACTAATGACAGAGGGTACAAGAAATGAACAATTCACGTGAGTTCTCTCACTCCCAACAATACCAAACCACTCCTGCCATATTTTGAAAAGGACCCCTTTGCCCCTGTCCCTGGCAATGACATGAGGTGATATAGAATAACCTCTGGGTCCCAGCCATGCCCCCTCCTGGCTACTGCAAAAAATTAACCCTGTCCTGACTGGAACCAGGACACTTATATAGGTCAAAATCAGTTTTGAAAATATTACCTCCTGGAAACCACTTAGAAAGCTCTGTCAAATAAAACTAACCAAAGTAGTCTTTGTAGTTGAAAAAAAAATCCCTTGTGCAGGGGAGAAATCATTCGAGCTATAGTTTGAAAGTCTTTATAGTAGGTGGAAGAAGGGGTTCAGTGTCTATGGAGTCAGCTCACCCTTCAGAGGTGCTGGTTCAGTCCCTCAGTCTGACACAAGTTTCCTACAAACCAGATGTGTTTATTCAATTCCCACAAGACCTGAGGTAGGTTAACACCGGCTTGAAACAGAGAATGATGCTTATTAGCATCATGACAGAGAGATGTTTTATTCTCTCTTTTTTGGTCATATCTTAAAAAGAGGCAGACAAAAATCTGATCTAAAGTAGGAAAAAAAAAATAAAAGAGAAAGCCATATGATTTTCTGCAGGTCTAAATCCCCTTGGCAATTGCTTCCAGCCTGGAGAATATATTCACAGCTAGGTTATAAACCCTCAAAAACAGACAATACAACCTTAACTAACACAAAATTACTAAGACACTACTTTAGTAGGATCATTCTGCTATGGCTTTTCAAGAAACTGTTGAGACGAAAACAGGGCTTTTTAAAATCAGTACTGAAGCTTGTGTTCTAAAGAGCAAATGGAAGAGTCATAAGTTGCTTTATTTCTTATCTCTCATTCCCCATATTCATAACTTAAGCCCTGTCATTTGGATTTATCCTCTGTGGCCTGCAGTGACACCAGAAAAAAAGTCCTTTTTAATTCTGTGGCAAAAAATAGCAATGCTGAAGAGTAGGATAATATCTCGTTCTTGTTAGCCACCCAGGCGCAGGGCGGGGTTTTCCTCCCGCCAGCAGTGAGGTGATTAAAAGAGGACTCTACAGAGGGCAGTGACCCAGGAGCACGGTGAAGAGGGACGTGGCACGTCTCTGAGGGCGTGGCACAGCAGTTCGCTCAGACAGGGCAAGCAGGCAGTGTTACGTGGGGTCGTTGCTCAGAGACAGACAAATGACACAAACTCACCGAGGGTCATCAGCAAACAGCACTGAGTTTATTATGGCTACCGTTTTTATAGGGGGGTTTGAATTTCCCAGGTTTCGATAACTGATTGGTTGGGATCTCTCCCTGCCCAGATCTCTGGCCAGTGGTGTTTCTGCATCTAGGCTTGAACAGGGATGGCTGAGGTCTCTGTTTGAGTTCAAATCTATCCTATCATTGTTCACCTGGGGACTTGTTCTTTTCTAGAACGAACTAGGCTAGCCAAATTGGGTTTGCTTTATGGCCAGATTTATCTTGTCCAGCTACAGACCAGCTGTACTGTGACAATTCCTCCTTTTCCATTTTATTAAAAAAATGCAAAGTGTTCTCTGTTATCCTACCTGCAAGGGCCCTTTG
>VYZR01023368.1:17732-28468 GCA_013400675.1 Oxylabes madagascariensis
AAGGCTTCTGTATCATATCTTTAAAAGAAATCTTTCAGTAATAACTCATAGAGCAGCTGGCTTTGTTATCTATCTTTAGCAAAATAATCAATGATATTATAAAAAGTTTATAGATAACTATAACTATATACATATATATATATGCAACTCCTTTGAAAGTACTATTTACCTTTTTGTTACAGACAAACTAATTCAAAACTATTAAAGGAAATATCCCTGTGTATCAGTATGAGTCCTTTTGGAAACAGTTTACTATGAAGAGTCAGGGTTAGTCAATGAAAATAAAAAAGGAAGGTATTAATATACATGGGCTAACCAACAATTTCAATTAATTTAAACACATTTTTTGGGATGATCATGCATATGTTTTCTTTAGGAAAGGTATAAGGGTATAACCTTAATGCTGTAGGATAAACTATTTGTTAATTAGAAGTTCTTGTTAATACTTTCTCATATATAGTTTTTGATTTTTTGTAATCTCAAATTACTAATTCTGTGATTAACATTTGCATACTTAATTGCAAAAACTTAACATTAAAAGTTATGGTTATACTTTGGTTTATAAATAAGAAAACGTACAATTAGTATTTTAAATATGAAAGGTAGTTAGGATTAAGTTTCTCATTCTAGTGGTAATCTTTTCACATTAGGGAAAATGTAAGGTGGAAGCTGTTTTTTATAAAGAGCACCTTGAAAAAAAAATCAGTTAATTTCTACTTAAAAGGATATATTATTAATTAGAATTATTACAGGAGCTTCTATTCATAAAAGGCAATCTTAAATTAGGGGTTTGGAATAGTGGTAACAGACATAATATCAGCACTGACTCTAAATTGTGTAGGAATTGCTATTTGAATAGTAAAGGCAGAAAGTTTCTATGAATTAGCTGTATGAAACTACAAGTTTAGCTTGCAGCTGCAAACACTCTTGACAGCATTTGGCAATTTAAATTTAAAACAGTGGGTTTTGTTTTTCAGGTTGATGGAGCAAGCATGATGCTTGCAGAGTGCACAAAAGCAAAATAAATAAGCATTGTACTATAAACTTCAGGACATATTCGGTAAACTGTTGTCTATATTCGTAACATTGGTGTGACATCATAGTAACTGCAAAAGAAATAGCTAACAAAGATATGTTATATGAATCAGTTTCAACTTTAGCACATGCAGATGCTGCAGTCCTTCCTCTTAAGGAAGGGGCTATTAAACTAGCCCGATCTTTTCTTCTATTTAGTATCAGCTTATTAGAGTCTGCAGGGTATGAGAGCCTTGGCAGAGTCAAAGCAGTGGTGGGCGGGGTGGCTGTGGGGCTCTGCTGAAATACAGGAGGGAGGCTGCACTTTACTAGGCAAACGCTGCTCTGTGTGTGGGGTAGGAACTCAGTGCTGCCTTTGTTGGCATTGCCTTGGCCGGCACTGCTAAATTCCTTGGTGTGGTGGCTTAGCATGGACGTGAGGTTTTTTTCTAAGAAAGTTATAGCAGATGTTGACAGTTTGGTTGACCAATTAAAGAGTTAGATACACCTCTGGAAAACACCCAGGCTTAAAATCAGAGGGTCCCAGGTGACTTGCTCTCTCTTCCTTCCGGCTGGTCAACAGGTAAAATCGTGGGCAGCAAGGGGCCTGGTCCAGGCCCCGCCGCCCCCTGGGCAGCCGGGGCTGGGCCCGGCCGGGCCTCCGGGAGCCCCTGCCCACGGGGGAGTGGCCCGGGCTGGCTGAGCCCCCTTTCCCCCCCTCCTGTCTGCCAGCAGGGGGGAGGGGAGGCTGCAGCTTGGCAGTGCTGGCTGCATGCCCAGGGCCGGGGTGGCTGGAGGGGAGGGGCCTGCCCTGGCTGGGCCGTGCCCTGCCCAGGTGGAGCCCCAGCCTTGGCTGCTGGCACCGCTGGCCCAGGGGAGGAGGGGATCTTTTCCCCGGGCCCTAGGGAGCAGTTCTGAGTCTGGGTCCGCTTCAGATTGGACCAGGGGGTGGGGGAAGGCAATCCATCAGCCATTCCTGAGCATGCTTCCCCCCCCACCCCCCATCACCAGCGCGGCTTTGAAACTCAACACCATGAGTTGCAGCCTAAAGGAGAGGAAATCTGGACAAGGATATTAACCCCTTCCCTCCTCAATGGAAGACAAAGTGATTTAAAATGTAGAGAGACAGCATGAGACAGAGTCAGCGAAAGAACTGATAAAGACTATTGGAAGAAGGGATTGAGGAAGTGGACATTTTTGGCTGGACTTCTCTGGTGTAAACCATGGAGAAATGGACTATTTCTTGTAATTTATTAATGCTGTTTGGGGGAATGCTGGTTCTAGTCAAAGGTTGTGGACTGATATAATTGAGATTTAATTGGGAATTTTGAACAGAGCAAGCCCTTCGCTCCTGGGGTAAAAGGAAGTCTCAGCCTTTGAGGCAGAGATGATTTTAGAGAGAGAAAGTGATTTGAGGCCCTTCGCTCCTAGGGTAAAAAGGAGGTCTCTATTTCTTTTGAGATAGAGATGATTTTAGAGATAGAAGAAGAGAATCTTTCTTTTATACTAGAAGAAGCATTCTTAAACGTTACCCCAAATATGCTGAGAGGCCCTTGAATAGCCAGGGGAAAGGCTGCTAATGGGTGGGACTGCACAATCTGCAGAAATTCCAGGCAGTTGCAGATTTGACATTGGGAGCCACCAGACTGGGTTTTTTTCTTGTGGCAAATGTCTCCATGGGACTGTAGAGAGACTCCTCTCCCAAAGTGATAAAAGATTATGTTCAAATGGTAAAACTGACTGAAAATCACAGGTTTTGTCTCTCTATGTTGTTTGTGAGAAAGTGAACAGTTTGTGGGGGAGGGAGAGTGTTTTGAAAGTTTCATTTTTTTTTCTTTCTTTTTCTTTTTCTCCTTTTAGTGTGTGTTAATAAGAATCTATCTGTTTACTTTAAATTGGGCCTGTTTTGCCTTTTTTCTCCTAATCCTATCTCACAGTAGAGTAAACACTGAAACCATCACAAAATTGGTGTGTTGGCCGGGAAATGGTCAAAATTGGCGAACATGAAACTGCTACACTTGGTTTTCTTCTTTACTGCCCACACACAGGGAGCTGCTGACATGTCACTGGGCTTGCTGAGAGGGTGGCCCGCCCTTTGCCATCGCATGGCAGCTGTGCCATGTGGCTGACGCGATTTTTTCGGGACGGCCCGATCGCTACTGCCCCCATGGCACCACTCCCCCAAACACCTCCCCCTGCCACCTTCACTGCCGCTTTTTGCTCCCTGGGCTCACTGCAGGGGCTTTGCCCATGCCCCGATCCTCCTTCCCGGCATAGGGGTGGGTGCCCCAGGGCCCCCTTTTTGAGGTGGTGGCTTTTGGCATAGTTTGGGTTGGTTTAGAGTGCAGGTGTCATCTCGATACAGCGGACTCGCCACTGCTGTCACAGCACCTTGTCTTCGCAGATCTGCATGCCCCTTCCCTGCTGCTGCACCTCCGCAGAAGGTATACGGAGAGGGAATGCACTGCTGGAAAGGGCTCCCTCAGCTGTAGCCAAAGCCGCATGGCACAGGGTGGTGCAGGCTCTCCTGTTGGGGCTTCCCTTAAGATTACCCGAATAGGGGGATCGAAGGCCATCTTTTGGTTCTCCTCTCGCAGCCCTGGTAAACTTAGAGTTGTTGGCTGGAGGTGTAGAAGGGCTCTGAGGGGCTGCCATGACGTCACAAACATCCTTCTTTGTCTGGTCTGCGGATGTAGAGCAGCAGCTCAGATTTGGTTGCAAATGCAATGAAACACAGTGTTCTGCAGCCGCGGGCTCTGGCGATGGCAGCACAGATGAAGTTGTGTGCGATGCAGGGGAAGTCGACACTGGTGGTGGCAGCTCAGCAGTTGTTGCTCGGGCCATGTGGACGTATCCGGCGCCCTCAGTGGCGTGGGCTTCAGTCCCAAGAGTGTGGCACCCCAGCACTGTGGGGCTGCCGACTTCTTTTCTGGTTTCTGGTGGGCCCACTGGAGGAAGTCCCAAGCGCCACGGTGGGGGCAATTTCAGCCACTGCTCCCACGTGCTCGACATCTCTTCCCCCGCGGGCTGTCTCCCGAGCTCCGCCATCTTGGATGAGTGACTCCCAGGCCATGTGCTCTCTTTCATTTTGAGCAACCGGCACTGGCATCTTAGTAGCCGCTTTTGCATTTTTCTTGGCTTCCAACCGCCCCAGGCAGTCCAAAACAAGTCACCATGATTTTATGTTTGTAGTGCCTTTTAGAGCTTGTTCCATAAGCCTCCACAGCTTTATAACGTAAAAAATAGTCCATACCTGGCAAACAGGGTCTTCTGGTACTGAAACCCATGCTCTCATGCTCCTGCTGGTGTTTCCAATTCTCAAAGAGGGGGTCCAGAACCCATGCGGCACACTCTGCCTCCTTCTGAAGCACTTTCCACTGCCTGCAGCAATATTCCGCTGCTCCGTCTGGACTCTGTAACAATTCCTCTGCCTGCGGCAATATTTGCCTCTCTCCGCAGCTCCACGGCTTTTCCCACAGCTCTCCACAGCCCCACCAGCTGTCTGCAGCAAATTCCGCTGCCTCACGGCAATATCCGCCGCTCTCTGCAGCCTTACCAGCTGCCTGCAGCAATATCTGCTGCTCTCCACAGCCCCACCAGCTGCCCGCAGCAACCTCCACTGCCCCGTCTTCCCCCACTCAGCTCGCAGGAAATGGCTGTTGTCCTCACAAGAGGGCACTACGTGTTACGTGGGGTTGTTGGTTGGAGACAGACAAATGACACAAACTCACCGAGGGTCATCAGCAAACAGCACTGAGTTTATTATGGCTACCGTTTTTATAGGGGGGTTTGAATTTCCCAGGTTTCGATAACTGATTGGTTGGGATCTCTCTCTGCCCAGATCTCTGGCCAGTGGTGTTTCTGCATCTAGGCTTGAACAGGGATGGCTGAGGTCTCTGAGTTCAAATCTATCCTATCATTGTTCACCCAGGGACTTGTTCTACTTCTTTTCTAGAACGAACTAGGCTAGCCAAATTGGGTTTGCTTTATGGCCAGATTTATCTTGTCCAGCTACAGACCAGCTGTACTGTGACATGGCAGGGTTGCAGGTTTCCTCCTGCTAGTGGGGTTTTAAGTTTGTTGTTTGTTGCCATTTTGTTAGTTGGGTTTGGGTTTTTTTGCTAGTAATGGTTTTTACACGATCAAAAGATGCAGTTAGTAAAAGTGATGTAGCCAAATAGAACCCTCCAAGAAGGATGTGTCTGTCCAGACCCCTTCCTGTGCGGAGTGTTTGAGCTTATCAGTGGTACCAGGAGGCGTTGCAAAAGAAGCCTGCCTGCAGTGTGAACAGGTNGGTAGTAGTAGTAGGTGACTCCCTTCTGAGGGGAACAGAGGGCCCCATATGTTGACAGTATCCATCCCACAGGAAGGTCTGCTGCCTCCCTGAGGCCTGGGTACGGGATATTACCGAGATACTTCCTGGGCTGATTTGACCATCTGATTACTACCCACTGGTAATACTTCAGGCTGGCAGTGATGACATTGAAAAAAGGAGCGTCAGGGCAATTAAAAGGAATTTTGGGGCACTGAGTCAAGTGGCTGATAGGGCAGGAGCACAGGTAGTGTTCTGCTCAGTCCGTTTGGTGGCAGAGAAAAACAATAAAAGGAATAGGAGAGCCCATATTACCAACAAGTACCTTAAGGGTTGGTGTCATTGGCAGAATTTGGGGTTCTTTGATCATGGGGCAACTTTTATGGCACCTGGCCTGCTGGAGCCAGATGAACTCCATCTCCCTGTTAAGGGCAGAAGGATTTTAACTCATAAACTGGCAGAACTCATTGACATGGCTTTAAACTAGGTTTGAAGGGGGAAGAGGGTGTAGCTGGGGTCTCTGGAAGCAGGCCCAAGGGTGGTAAGCCTGAGTTAGGGGTGAAATCAGTAGCCCAGCGGAAGTGCATGTATACTAATGCACGCAATATGGGTAACAAACAAGAAGAGCTGGAAGCCATGGTACAATAGCAAAGCTATGATGTAGTCGCCATCACGGAAACGTGGTGGGATGACTCACATAGCTGGAGTGCTGCATTGGTTAGCTACAAGCTCTTCAGAAGAGACAGGAAAGGGAGAAGAGATGGAGGGGTGAAAGTTGTAAAGTAGATATGTTTTATTCAGCACTAAGGCACATGGGGGATGGCTCCTCCAGAAGGCATGCACGGCTCCAGCAATTTTCTCCCTTCTATTTATTCTCTAAAACCTTACATATGCATTAAGTTTCTCAATACCCCTATGCATATTCATTACCTAGCCCCGTCTAGCCTCGCTTAGTATTAAAATGAGCTTAAGAGTCCTTCTGCACTTGCACAGTACTCTCTGGTGGACATACAGTGGTCATCAGGATGAAGACAAGTCTTCCTCAGGTTTGAACTTTTCACCTCGTCATCTTACACATGCTCTCTGGTCTCCTGGTCGCAGTCCAAACCGCGAGGCAGGTTTCATCCGATTTAGGGGTCTAAGCAGACCCTCTTATCGTAACATCCTTGCAAGCTTTGCATTCTTTCACCCTGCTTCTAGAAAACAGTCCATTCCTTATCATATAGCCTTGCATTGTTCCCTCTGCTTTTGCAAGCAATGGCCTTGCCTGCTTTTACAATCACAGTAAATGTTAAGTGAGATACATTGTCCAAACTGCTACCCCTAATCAATAATCACCTCCTAAATCTTAACCCCCTTGCTTCAGTCCCCCCTTTTCTAGAAAATGAGTAAATTCTTTTACTTAATATAAAGATTCTTCTTCCCAATTTCTACGATATGTATCTCTCAATACCTTAACATGTACTTTTGACAAGGAGGTTAATATTGTCACTTATTGCAACATTTTTCAATTCCAAACAAGTACTACAAAAGACAAAATTAAAGTAACACTAATCCATATTAATAAAACAATAATAGGATGACACAACGTATTCAAAATTCCAGTTGCAGTTGGTGACCACCCAAAGAGTACATTCCACCAGTGATGACTCACATCTTGCTTTATTCTCTGCAAAACTCTGCTTATCTCCTTTGTATCATGATGGACAGTGATTAGAGTTTTCTCTCTGTTTTCCTGAATTTTTCCCAGGATTCTAATCAGGTCTTGATGTTTAATTAATTGCTTCACTAGCGTAAGGTTCATCCCAATAGGTGTAGGTGATAACCTGTGATACATTGTGTTGTTGGACTATCAACTGGTGGGAGACAATTTGTGTTGAATATAAGAAGTCACACCCAACAATCTTAACAAAACTACAAATACAAAAATTAGAATGATTTTTAACCGACAAAGTCACATTGTCATTATTTATCTCTACAGAAACACACGCAGTTCTTAAACATACACAGCCTTGACTGATATATACAAGCACAGTCTTTTGACTCGTATCTGGATGAATCTCAAAGTGGCAGACACCCTGCTCAGTGTCAAGATATACATCTNATACAGCCTTATATATTCATCACCTAGCCCCGCCTAGCCTCGCTTTGTATTAAAATGAGCTTAATAGTCTTTCTGCACTTGCACAGCGCTCTGGTGGTTGCACATGGTCATCATGATGAAGTAAAACTGAGTCTTCCTCAAGCTGAACTTTTCACCTTGTCTTCTTGCGCATGCTCACTGGTCCCTTGGTCTCAGTCCAAACCACTGGTCTGGATCCTGTCCGTTTAGGGTCCGAGGAGCCTCTTTTATCATGAGAGAGTCCTTGCAGATTTTGCATTCATTTATCCTGTTTCGGCAAGGAGTCCTCTCTTTATCATACAGTTTTGTGGCATTCCTCAGTCTGGTTTTGCAAGCAGTGGCCCTGCCTGACTTCACAAGCATGGCAAATGTCAAGCACAGCAAATGTCAAGCGAGACACACTGTCCAAACTGCCACTCCCAATCAACAATCAACCCCCAAATCTTAATGCCCTGCTTCAGTCCTTCCTTTTCTAGAAAATGAGTAAATTCTTTTACTTAATATAAAGATTCTTCTTCCCAATTTCTACGATATGTATCTCTCAATACCTTAACATGTACTTTTGACAAGGAGGTTAATATTGTCACTTATTGCAACATTTTTCAATTCCAAACAAGTACTACAAAAGACAAAATTAAAGTAACACTAATCCATATTAATAAAACAATAATAGGATGACACAACGTATTCAAAATTCCAGTTGCAGTTGGTGACCACCCAAAGAGTACATTCCACCAGTGATGACTCACATCTTGCTTTATTCTCTGCAAAACTCTGCTTATCTCCTTTGTATCATGATGGACAGTGATTAGAGTTTTCTCTCTGTTTTCCTGAATTTTTCCCAGGATTCTAATCAGGTCTTGATGTTTAATTAATTGCTTCACTAGCGTAAGGTTCATCCCAATAGGTGTAGGTGATAACCTGTGATACATTGTGTTGTTGGACTATCAACTGGTGGGAGACAATTTGTGTTGAATATAAGAAGTCACACCCAACAATCTTAACAAAACTACAAATACAAAAATTAGAATGATTTTTAACCGACAAAGTCACATTGTCATTATTTATCTCTACAGAAACACACGCAGTTCTTAAACATACACAGCCTTGACTGATATATACAAGCACAGTCTTTTGACTCGTATCTGGATGAATCTCAAAGTGGCAGACACCCTGCTCAGTGTCAAGATATACATCTTGAGCATCAATTGTATTACTTTCACAGATAAACCCTTGTTGTTCCTGGGTAACACAAGATTCCAAATTTACAGTTTGCCATTTCTCATTTACCATCCGGGCCCATGCTCTATGTTCAGAAGGATAGAGCACTGTTCTCTCATGGTTCAATCCTAGTGCAATAATGGGGTGAATAACATAAACTGTGGCGTTACGTCTAGTAAGTATGAAGTTAATAGCCATGTTAGTATTAGGATCATAGGTAAAATTTACTAAAGTCCACCAAGATTGAAATTTTCTTTCACAATCAGTGGCATTGTCCCAGACAGCTTTTCAGATCTCAATCGGAAATACATCTTCACCTCCTTCCCTTATTATCAAGGCAGCTGTTGACTGCAGCCATAACTGTGCTTGTATACAACTGAAAGCTAGAGATGCATTATCTTGAGCCATACCAAGTGCATCTATAATTAACCTATGGTCTTGGTCCTCTGCTTTTTCCCATCTTGGTAACACTTTTGAAACCTGCCACTGACTAGTTCCTAATGCCAATAGAGATGACTGTAGGGATTGTTTTAGTTTTGTTAAATCACTTGTTGCGGTGGCCAGCTTATTAATATTTCTGAATTAATTCCATTTAGAACCCCCAGGCCTGTTCCTAATATTCCAGTTAAATCTCTCCGCATTCTGCCCCTGAGATGTGCTTGCTTTCATAACCATGTTGTCCAGCCCTCAAAGGATGTTCTTAGAAAGGAGGCACAGGCCGGTTGAACTTCCAAGATATTAATTTGCATTGTTAACTCAACACGCTTAAGAGACCACTCTGGGTTAAACAACAGTTGTTGTTGTCCTGTATTCCTTACTACGTATGGGCCTATCTCATAAATTTTAGGTTTAAGTTTGGTTTGGGGCTGGGCTGGTTCAATACTGGTGTAGGTTGTAAGAGGTCCCACTGTTGTAAAAGATACATCCTCTATCTTAAAATTCAATACGAGACCCTCATCAATTTTAAGCTCATGACCTGATCCTGGGTTATTTGTCCAAAAACAGCTAAACACAACGGTTTGTGTCAATATAAAATTATACCAACAATCTAATTTACCCGAGCAGATACAATCTCCTTGGTGGCCACTTTTGGAAATTGGCTTTATCAAAATTCCAGTTACTTTTTCATTGGCCATTCCATTAATCATCTGACACCCTATTTTAATTTCGTCTCCTATGGTTCTTCAAAGTGCCCATTCTCTTTCCCACTTTTGCCATTCTGATAACGCATGCAAACGGTCACCATTTGTTCGCCACATAACTACAACTGCCAGCTTTCCATTAATGCTTCTATCCTCAGTTGTTAAGGCTTTGGACCAGGGCTACTCACCATTCTCTATTATCATAGAGGCACTTTCGTCTCTTTCCAATTTTTGGGTTACAATTATAATTACAAATAAAACCATTTTCTTCATTAACTTTCTGCAGGCTAAATTACTAAACATTCCTGACCACAATACATTCATTTTGCTTGGGTAAGTTTTAGTTTCAGTTCATCATCACCCAGCGTTACTTTCCAAGGGGCCTCTGGAGCCTTCTTTACTCGAGTGTGATGGATCCATGCACTTTGCTCCTTGATCTTAATCATGGTGAATGTGGTAAGAAGCACCTGGAATGGTCCTTCCCACTGTGGTTCCAGAGTATTTTCTGCAAGACTTAACATATACATAATCTCCAGGCTGTATGTCATGCACTGGCCTGTCCAACCCTCTGCTCTGAGTTCCAGCCACGTGCTTTTAAATTTTTCTAAGTTGTTTACTCAGGGCCACCATGTAGGTGGTAAGTGTTTCTTCCCCAACTTGGGTAGACATTCCCTTTTGCACCCCATATGGTCTCCCATAAAGCATTTCAAAAGGACTCAGCCTTTCTTTAGTTCTGGATTTAGTCCGGATCTGTAGTAATGCCAGTGGGAGAGATTGGGGCCAGGGTAAATTAGCTTCTTGTCCTAGCCTCACAATTTGCTGCTTAATAAATGGTTCATTTTCTCCACCTGGCCACTTGACTGAGGGCGGTATGAAGTGTGGAGTTCTCAATCTATGCCCAGGTGACGACTAATTTGCTGCACTA
>VYZR01023374.1:3599-18319 GCA_013400675.1 Oxylabes madagascariensis
CAAGGATTCAAAAGAAGCTCCTCATTAATTTTCCTAACAGGAAACAAATATACAACCGTAAGAAATATATAAGTGCCCTTTTCAAAGGCAAAACATTGTCAAGTGCCTTTCAGAACTTGTAAGAAGAGTGTTGACTCACCGGAATTCACAGGTGGTGGTTTTGCTTGTAAGCAACATCAAAGTTTAAAAATCTAGTTCTTGTAGCACCTGTTGAAACTTCTGCCTGTGGCTTTAGCTAGCTTGTGATTTCTTTACTGAAAATGTCCACTCAAATCAGAGAAGAGCACCAGGAGACTTTAAAGTTAATGCTCTGTTCGCACATCAGTTCAGGAGCAGAGGCGCAGAAATCAATCAAGCGTTAAAGCTGAAGGCTCTGAAATTCATAGCAAAAGATTGTGGGTCACTTTAGGATCAGTGCTGTCCTTTGCACTAAAGCAGAGCCCTTTTTACGTGGACATATACTGATAGCACAAGGGGGACTAAGCCTGATTTAGACTGAAAAAGGGTAGGTTTAGATTGGATATTAAGAAGAAATTCTTCACTGAAAGGGTGGTGAGGCATGGGAACATGTTGCCCAGAGAAGCTGTGGATGCCTCATCCCTGGAATTGTTCAAGGCCAGGCTGGATAGAGCTTGGAGCAACCTTGTCTAGTGTAAGGTGTCCTTGCTCATGGCAGATCATGTGGAACTAGACAGCCTTTAAAGATCATTCCAACCTAAACCATTCTATGAATCTATGATCTATGATCTGTCAATTTATTTTTCAATTAATCACATGAAGAAATCTCACTTATAGAATGAATTAGCCACTGCTTATTTCTTAGAGTTACATCAAGTTCAGTGATGCAGAGGAGTGATTTAGCTTCAAGTCTATATCTGCTAATAAGGCAGAATTTTCTTCCTCAGCCTATACAGTACAGGGTTATACTTACCTTCAAGACAGATACTCTTGGTCCTCTTGGCTTCCTTTGGGAGGAAAGCAATCAAGACAAATGGATGAAGCAGAGTTATCACCATGATTTCAAACTAACTGAAGTTTCTTTTGAACCTTGCCTCCGTTTTTATATTCTTCTATAAGTGTCTCAAAGACAAAGACAGCCCAGGGTTGGCTCCAGACTAATTGCCAGAACTCAGTTTTAGATCTGAGGAATGTCAGAGCAATCATCTTAGACATGTTTCTAGACTATCATTGAACCTTCCACCAATATTTAAGGCAGATGAACAAAAGCACAATACTACCAAACCTGCAATCCTGACTATTTTTTAGAGAAAAATCCACTTTGATGCCAGTTTTGACACACTAATTAAGCCACAGTAAACCCCTTTTTAGCTTCTAAAACCTGGTTGAGCTGTGATAGAAGAAAATTACAGAAATGTATTTCCAAAGATCCTTCAGCTTCTGTAAAAGATAAAAATAATGTGAATGTATGGAGTTAATTTAACCTACCCTGGCCAAATGCTATCTCTATCAGTCTTGAATGGTTAATCCATAGACAATCCTGCTAATGAGTCTGCTATTCTGCTGAGGTTAATGAGCCCTTGAGCATCTGGTGAAAGCAGAGACACTTAGCAATTAATGTCCTTTATTCAAACAGCTCACAGGCCAGACAGGAGCTGATTCTCCATTTTTACTATATTGTTGCCATAGTACTTTGCATGCCAGCTCTGAGCATGCATGTGCTGGCTATGTTGGTTAAGAACAGAATCCTTCACCTGTATGCTAAGCTCAGGCCTTATGGATAAGGCCTTATGGACTGGATTTGAACCACAATGTCTTCTTTCAGGTTTTTATGGCTTCGTAATGTATGCATGCATGTCCACAAATCTGTTCCTTGAGCAAGATCAATTCAGTTCAACCATCAAAGGTGAAACAGGATAGTCAATGTAGCAATAAAATAGGCTCCAGAAAACTATTTTTTATTCCCCATTAGCAATATCAAGAGAGCCTAAGACATGCATACTAGAGCAGTATTCCTTCCTGGCATTCACTGCTTGCAGGATATGTTTGCTACTAGAACACAAAGTACATATGGGAAGTTCAGGATTTTAAATTGCCTTTGTGCCACTGGAGGAAGCTGTACCTGAAAAACAATTAATATGTAATGAAAGAGTGGGGAGAGAGGAAAAGGAAAAGAAACACTTTTGCTCCCCCTTAATGGATGATGAAAATGAAGTTCAGAAGGAAGTAAGCACATCATCCATTTTCAGCTACTTTAGCATCTAACTTACATGCTCTGAATTGGCCCCTGGAGGATCCTACTTCTTGTCATTGGCTGTATGTGGAAATTGCCTGCCTTACTTATTACCTTTGGAGTCTAAATTGTAGCTAAGATAAATCACCACAGCAACCTAAAATAAATGTTATATATATACACTTCAAACAAGCCAAGGGTTCTGTTCCAGAGTGACAGCTGCTTCCCCTGGGATGACTCTAGTGACTCTTAATCCTAGTTACTCATCCCACCCTTCTCTCAACGTATAAATGTCTCAGCTGGGACATTGCAACTGCAAATGAGGCAGCAATCGTGCTGTCATACTTCACAGGCTTGTTCAGGTAAATGGGCTTCCCTTAACAAACTAGGCTGGCACCTGTGACAATCAAGTCTTATTTAGTAATGATATTGTGGTAGAACACATATATCAACCAAGCCACGTTATCCTTGCCCTGGTTTATACAGGCTGCTGGCATTCATAATAACCTATCTAGGAGGGTTCATATACTCACATTTGGAAAAAGACTGAAAGCACTGAAAAAAAAAAAATATCACATTTAATAGCAATTCCATTTTCAATGTAACTTTCACAAATATGTTTAGTGGGGCACATGGGTCAAACTTCTGACCCTATACTAAGATTCAGATATGTATCACATTTCCAAGCATATCTGAAGTTAAGAGCTATCATTTAACTCCATGGTTTTAATTCAAGAATCACCTCAGTTTTCAAAAAAACGTATATTAAGTTCCCAAGTAAGTACACAACGTAACTAAAAACTAAAAAAGAGCATCATTTAGAAGAATATGCAGCAAAAATGCAGCTATGTCTTGGAGAGCTTTAAGCTATTCTAGTGGTGTGTAAAGAGTGTCCTAACTCATCCAATAAAATGGCTTGCTGGTCCCGAATCATCGATCGTTTATATTATACTTTGGATATTTTTTGCATTTTTTTGATGTTGTGAAGTGTTTGAGTTATGTGTTTCTGCTGTGAAAAGCAGCTCCTTATAAAATGATCCAGGAAACTATCAGGATAACGTGTGCATTTCCAAATAGGAAATCTTTATTCCTTCATTATTTAGCTTGAGGGTAGAGATCCCAAAAAAGCCTGTCCTCAAATGGTCTTCATCTGGGTCAGTTGGCCTAATAACAGCAGTTTATTATTCACTACCCAATTTTAATTAATCTTCTTTAACTTAAATCACTATTAAACTGCTCCAAGATTTTTATTTTTCATTGAAAATTGAGTTGGCCTTATCTGAAATGAACAGAAACAGGTACTAAATTAGTTCTTCAGCATTTTCTGAGAGCAAATATTTTGAGAAGGGACTGATACTATATGGTATGGAATATACCTTTGGGAATTCCCTTTAGAGAGTTCAAATCAACTGTACTGGCTACGTCTGCTCCCAAATTCTTGCACATCACTTTCTTAATCACTTTGGGGATTGAGTGAAAAAAAAGAAAGCTTTGAGGATGTGCAAGCATTTTTCATTAACAGACAAGGCACTGCTGTATTATCAACAATAAAAAATTACGGGTTTTTCCACAAATCCAAAGCCTGGAACCATAAGGGGCTCCTACAAAAAATGTTAACTTCATCCCAGCCAGACCCGTTACAATCATGACAAGAAATACTGAAAGGTTTTAGTACATATACAGACACATGTATTTAATTATGTTCGTGTCCAATAGTTTCCTAAATAACCTACTTTCCTCATCCCTCAAGTACAGCTATTTTCATGATTCTCTTAGTGACCCAATGCTTTTGCTCATACAGTAGCACAGAATTCATCCAGCCATATGGACATAAAAATCTACCTGCACTGTTACAGATGCAGACCTAAGGCCAGTTTGATGCTATTTTTAAATAGCAAAAAAATATAAATAGGACACCTGATATATCACACATTAAGTACTTCAGGACATGTTTGACTGTAGATGTACACTTAGATCTTTTTTATTTATTTACATAACCATTTCAGAATAAAGACATGGCTTGGTTTCATTTACCGTTTCATTCCTAGCAGCAGTAATTGCATGCTTTTGCACGATTTTCACTTAGATTCACTGAGAAAATATAGAATATGATTTTAAGAAGATGATTTATCTAGACACTGATTGATCTTGCCATAATTTAAAGTAATGTTTCATCTTCCTAGGATTTTATTTACACATCTCAGTTGGCAATGCTTTCTCATAAACACAGACAAAAGTACCTAGAACGGTTTTATGATAGTCTGTGGTATCTTTCCATTGCTCTTTCAGAATGATGTTCCTATTTCAGAGGCACTTAGGGGTAAAGCGTTCTGTGAAGGGTGATTTAATCCTCTGTGCTGTCTTGACAGGCCAGTACCTGGGCTGCTCTGACTATCATTTAGAAATCTTTCTGATACACTCTGCAGTCTTTAGGGTTTAGGAATACAACTTGATAGTAACATTTTTTCAGCTTTGGCTGCTGGGGATGAAACTTGGGCTTTCCACACTGCAGTATGTGCTAATAAATTGTCATTGTAGAATATGTGATCATTTTCATAAAGGAGAGGAAGTGCTGTCTTTGTTTTCAGCTGTTAGGAGTAAGAACTGTGATAGCTCTTTGTGTCCTCAAAAGTATTTTCATTTGCAGAGGATACAGTACCTGGAAAGGAAGAAATATTCTGAAGTCCTTCAAGTAAATACAAGGTATTTTTCCAGAATTAAACAATCTAATATGTTTTACTAAATCACAAACAATTTATTATCATAGCAATGGCTGATTTTTAGCAATCTGGTCCTTAGGACAACAATATCACACTTACAATAGGTAAATCTTAGGTGTTTCTACTCTATCAAAACAAAGCCATTTATTATATTTACAGATAAGTGTACCTACATTTCTTTGTGATAGTTTTGTAGGAGATAAGATATACCTAAAATTACACTAGGATACTAGATGTTATGCTAGGATCCTAGAAGCACCTGTGTGCAGTGAGCTGTAATAAACATATACCTATGTTTAAGTGTTTATGTGTTTCAACACTCAGCAGTTCGATTGTTCATATATCTCATTCCTTTTTTTATAGTGCACATACATATGACATGCACTTTGCAACACACACAGACAGACATAGACCAAACATTTCAGGAGTACCTGGCAATTTTAATACCTGCATTTTCTGCTACTCAGGTTCAAGAAGCATTAATGAAGAAATGCTCAGCACATGCTCACTCTCAAGCCTCTCTGCAGTGTGCCAAAATGAGCACCCAAAAAAGAAGCACTCAGAAACCGGTCACACTGGGGTTTGACAGTGTCATGGGACTGAGCCTCATGTGTGTGTAACACCACTGAGATGTCACACTGGTGAGTCAGGGACACTGGCGACTAGGGGGTCAGACATCTCTACTTTTCAACCTGTCCTTGCCTTTCCTCATCCAGGGCCTTTGTAAACCAGAATTATAAGGTTTGTTTCAGTTGATTGCCTCCATTTATGTCTTGCACTCCAAAACCGAGATGTTAAATTTTTTACTTTCCAACCTGATTCTCCATCATTGCTGAAGGTGGCTTCTTTAGCCTTCCTCCACTGATAACAGAATGATTGCCATTAAATTCACTGTCTCCTCTCCTGCTGTCCTTCACACTCAATTGATCTGGACCTGAATGGGCACTACAAACAAAGGGAAACTATTAAATTTTTTTTTCCAGGCATCACAAGAAAATGAAGTACAGTAGTTCCACATGTTCAGTTGGCAAAATAGACATTTACTTTAAATTGGAAATAGAATTTTCCTCTCCTAAAGGAAAAAATATCTTTGCTTATTTCTTTGCATAGATTTAAACATCAATGTGGGGCAAACATGTTTCAGATTAAAAACCACTGAAATACAAGAACTAAAGAAAAGTTCAATAGTAACGTAATTACACCACAAACTTCTGCATAATTCTTAGCTGTAGTAGACCCTGCATATTTACACAATGAACAAATCTGGTTTTTTTCTCTTTAAGATACAGAAGTTGAAGGACATAGGAATCAGTCATTTGGGCACTCGGTAGCCCAGTCTCTGGAGATTTCTCAGAGTTGGAAACATTCAAGTCAAACATCAGTGAAAGGAGCAATATATCTTGCATGGAAAAAACAGAAAAAACTGCAGAGAAGCTTTAGCCTACTCTGATTCAGAGAGGACTTTTCTGTTTGTATGCAAATGGCCAGTGGGACTGAAGACATTGGTTACAGCCAGAAAGTGGCAGAAACTTAGTTTCATGAAATGATGCCAAAAGGAGATGTGTAGCCTCTCTGTATTTGTCTGCCTGTTTCTGAGTTTGTGTCATTGTATGCAGTAGTGCACTTACTGGGAAGCAGTTACTCTGCTCCACTTGATGGCCTCTGGTCCTAGCAACAGTGGCAAAATTATCTTTGAACAAGGTCTTTTTATAGTAATCATGAATATTTCTTTATCCTATAATCTCTGTACAGAAAAATCTCCCATCTGTGAATGATTTGATTTTCCAATATGTCTTTTTTTACTTGATAAAGGCAGGAGGTTTCTTTTAGCCCACCAGGGCTGACAACTACTGTAGCATTCCAAGATATGCTTTTGACAACAATGTTTTAGCAATTAAGGGCCAACAGTGCGTGACTTATCTCTTAGTCTTACTTTTTCATCATCAAGCCTGAGGTGGCAATGTTTTCTGTTAGCTTTTCGGGGACTTGATTCTCTCCAGGATCACACTTGCTCTGGGCTTCATGCCCCTGCAGGCTGACTGACATGGGTGCCTGGTCGTCCTGTTATTTTCTTGTGTGTGCTGTAACCAACCAAAGCAGCACGTGCTAATGAAGGACATCTGCAGTTTATAAAAAGACATTTTCTGAGGCTACACCCGTGAAGCGACAGGCAGGTTAGAGCAGACACTGTAGATGTGTCCCCTGGGGCATCAAGCATTGACCTGACGCGATCACACACTCTACAGCTTAATCATAGAATCATAGAACAGTATGGGTCAGAAGGGACCTTTAAATGTCATCTAGTGACATCCCCCTGCAATGATAAGGGACATCTTCCACTAAATCAGGTTGCTCAGAGCCCCATCCAACCTGACCTTGAATGTTTCCAGGAATGGGGCATCCACGCCTCTTTGGGTTACCTGTGCCAGTATTTCACCGCCCTAAATGTAAAAAATGTCTTCCTTATATCTAGTTTGAATCAACATTTTTAGCTTAAAACCCTTTCCCTTTATCTTATCACTTCTTCCCTTGTAAAAAGTCCCTCTCTGACTCTTGTAGCCCTCTTCAGGTACTGGGGAGCTGCTGTAAGCTCTCCTCAGATCCTTCTCTTCTGCAGGCTGAACAGCCCCAAGGCTCTCAGCCTGCCTTCACAGGGGAGCTGCTCCCACCCGCTCGTCATCTTCGTGGCCCGCCTATGGATTTGCCCCAACAGGTCCATGTCTTTGCGGTGCTGAGTGCTCGGCAGGCCTGCTTTGGTCCCCGGGCTGGATGTGCCCATCAGTGATCAGAGTCCTGGAGAAGACAGGCCCGGTGCCTCCCCAGGCCGGGTGCGGCGGGGAGCTCCCAAGACACGCACCCCGCGTCCCCCCATTCCCAGGCGGTGACCCCGCTTCCCTCACGCACGCACGGAGGACTCTTTTTTAAGGAGGAATCAGCTCCTGGAGGTACACAGAGTTCCCCACTCGAACTCCAGAGGGAGCCCGGGGCTGTGCTTTGGAGGGCAGCGGAGCCGGCGGGGGCGCGGTACTCGTCCCCGCCGCGGGAGCGCGCCGGGATTCAGCTCCGCGTCCCGGCGCGGCCCCAGCGAGCCGTCCTCTCCTCCTCCCTGGGGAAAAGGAGTGCGGCATCCCCCGCGGGCAGAGCCTGCACGGGGCAGGGAGAGCTGTGAATGTGCAGGGGTCTACACCGCGGGTTTAGCTGCCCTCTCCAGTCTGCTCCCGGTCATCCTGCTCACGGTGCATTCGCCAGCTCTAATCATGGAAGTGTCATTAGCGCGTTTGCGACCTAATGAAACCGGGGGCGAGGGGGAGCTGCTTCAAGCTCCCCGAGCCTAACGCAGTGAGCGGTGAGATGGCTGGTCTTAGTGGAAGCATAAACTTCTGCCGTACCGTGGAAACTTCTGCTCCTTTGTTTTCCCTGTGAGGTAAACAATTTCTGTCTGATTTTATCCCTGGTGCAGATTCCTGTAAAACCTGAATACAATTTGCAGTGCTCATCTGTCTGCACATTTTGTAGCTTTTATGGCAGTGTGTTATCATGCGCAATAGCTTCAAGCTTTAAACGCCAGGAATGGAAACCATAAGAAGAAAGAGATATGTGTGAGAAATACATCTGAAGAGTAGAGTTTGTGGAGTTTTGTTTTAATTTTATTATCATTCCTTGAATCAGAACCAGGGCTAACAATCTAAACCAAAAGCATACAAATGAGGTATGTCTCAATATCATATTATCTCATATTCTTATTAAAATCTTCGATATTACATTCTTTTGTGATTAAGACCAGAGGGTTCAGCCTGCTAAAAAAGAAAGATATCAGTAAAAGTACTCATCTCCTTAATAAAATGTATTGCAAAAAGATAATTCTGGTTCACACAGAGCTAAATATGCTTTATATTCAGTACCGTCATGGCAGGTTAAAATATACTTGAGATTACTAAAGCACAGCAGAGTAGGAACAAATCATCTTTATCAATTCAAAGCCATCTTTCCTTTAACTTGGTGAAAATTAAGGAAGAATCAGAATTAATTGGCATCTGGACCAGATGCAGAAGACAATTTCTTGAATTACATCACCTCCATCTTATCTCTAATCTTTTAAGCCTTTTTTACCCAAAGGGCCTTTTCAGACATGCTAAACTGGCAGTATTATAAGGCTGCAGCAGGACAGTATTGCTATTCTAATGATTTATAACCAAATACTTTACTTATTAGCAAAGGCTAATACTGGATCCATCAGTCCAGACGTAAGTAAATTAGCCATTAACTTTCTGACACCTAGCATAAAACAACCAGTTAAGTCTAACCATCCAAGCAATTAATTTAGGTTCTCTTTGTGGACACCACGGGGATTTTAAAGAGGGCTGAAACTACTTGGGTATCTCTGTTGACTAATTTATATTAAATGCCCATTATTTAGACTATTGAAGCTAGGAAAAAATTAACTCTCCTCTCTTAGCTCTAGTAGGAGCCACTTCCACACAGGTACATAAGTGTCTGCTCCTGGTGGTTTCAGTGGAGGATACTTCAACGTCTATGCCTAGGCAGCTCCTACATAACACTTTCACGTTTAGTTTATAAATGATTTCACAGAGGAAAACATCAACTTTGTTACTAACTTTTATATTGGGAAACTAAGATACAAATTAAAATTAATTCTGTAAAATCCTGTGAAGATTGGATTGAAGATTCCTGTGAAGGGAAATTATTTGATCACTCTCCTTTCCAAAACTGTAGAGCATCCAGGGGAACTGGCACACAAGAGATCCAAAACGGGAGTGGGAGCTGCACCCTACAAGTGAATCACTGCCAGGGTGCAGCCAGGACTGCTTCACAGCAGGAGGGAAGTTGAAAGCGGAGGGTAACAGCAAGACAGGCAGAGGCAGTGTCCTCACTGGCAGGAAGATAATCCCTTCCCTTGGTGCCCAAGTAGAGCAGCGCTGGGAAGGCCAGGGGCATCTCAGAGCCTAGAGACTACCAGACAGGCGTGCCAAGATGAAGCAAATCTGAAGATATTCAAGGCAGCAAGCCAGAGCCAGTGAAGAAGTTCTGATGATGCACTGACAAATATTCCTTTGCACCATACATAAATAAACTGAGGACTTATTCCTGTCACTTCATAGTACAGATGCTAAAAGTTTAGCAAGCTTAAAAAACTGACAGGCAAAATTCACGGGGTAAAAAAAAAAAAAGTATCAAGAGCTGTTAAACACAGCACTCCCATCTTCATTGCCTTCCTCTTCAGTGGGGAAAGTCTTGGCACTTTGACTTACTGGAGCCTTATTAGGGTGGATTCATTCAGGAATATCAGTCACACATTTTTCCCAATCCTAATCTTCCCTAGGCTCCTGCCATCAGAACACCCCTGCATAACCAGCCACCACTGAATGACACCACCAGTTTGGCCAGGCAGGCAGAGCTGTGGCACGGCACACCGGGTGCATGCCCTTGGCACAGCTCAGAGGTGGCTACCAACGCCCCCACCCTCACCTGGCCCGCAGCTCATGATCCACTCTGACTCAACTCCTTCATTGTTGTAAGGAGAGATGCTTCAGTAATACCTACTCTACAAATAGGCTTCATAGTCTGGAGGATTTCATATTTTGGAGGATTTAGTCTGTTCTAGCTACCAGGGTTTTCTTCTTGTGTTTAAGGCGGTTTTATCTGCCTGCAGTGATGACAATTGCATAGCCAAACTGAAATGTTGATATAGCTACATTAAGAAAATGTATGTATCTCTTTTTTTACCTAATTAAACCAATTCTTTTTATAGTTATGATCCCACAATACTACCTGCCTATGAAAATGCATATAAACTTACCATGATTGTAGTCTTTATGCATTTATTTGGTCTATACTCTTTTTTTCTGTTTTTTGAGGGGGGGACACAACAGTGTTCTTTTAGCCCTTCCCAGTTCTTTCCAAATCCATTTGCCAGATTCAACTACATCTGAAAGTCAAGAAGAAGTCCAAAAACACTGCATTTTTACAATAAATAAAGACCGAAAAAACAGTTTGGAAACCGGGGAAAGGCTGCAGTGCCAATTGCTTCACTGCTTTTCTGGTGGCTCCATATTCTTCTGGATTTTTGCCATCCAGAAAGAGTAATCAGTTTGGATTTTTTTCATAGCTTGGCTGATCAAAGGAGAGTATGTATTTGTAAAGAGAGAATCTAGAAGTTGTAAATGGATATTCTGCTCCACTTTCCACCCAACTAATTTTAAAAAGGGTCAAAGCTGTCTTCATCAAGAGAGGCATCGTTAACAGAAATATCACAGATTTAATTGTTTTATGTACAGTTTCTTTTTGAAATCAGAGGAAGAGATCTTAAAAGACACTCTAAATACTCTCATCTATTTTGCTGCCAAGGCAAGTTTACTTCTACCACATATTTGCTAGTGCAGTACTCAAGTAACAGTGCTTGGAGCTGCTTCTGTCGCAACCATGAAGCATCACTCACTCTTTCAGCAGTGACACCTTCTGCTCCCTGTAGCCTAGAACAAGATTCTTCCAGGGTTCCCAGTAGACAGTTCAACCAAGTAAATTCAAAATAACAAGTATTTCTCTGCAATCCACACAGCTGCTTCTTGTCTTTTTTTTTTTTTNTTTTTTTTTTTTTTTTTTTTTTTTTTTTTTTTGGGTATGGCTCCAGTCAGAAGCAAAACTGAGGATTACCACAAATTGGACAGGACTTGGACAGGACCGGTCTTCACGAGGTTCTCAAAAGACTGCATCTGAGTGTTGCAGGCCACAGGAGAAAATGAGATGCTAATAAAATCCTTCACCTGAAAAGAGATCAAATACAACATGGATCACCGAACCACTTCAGTTCTATCCCAAAATTACTTTTGCATGTAGCAATGGCAGCATGAATTTTTAGGAAAAAAAAAAAAAACACGGATGAGGTGCATGTTTCATCAATGAACTTATTAAGTTAGTCATTTTCATACTCACTGGAAACTGGTATTGGTTGCCTGTGTGTCTTCGAATGCTTGTTGTTTTATTTAAAAATGTTTGTGAGTCCTGAACTTCACATTATTCTTGTTTCTCATTATCAGTTAATTGCCATCATTAATCATTGTTTTCTTGATTAAAAAGTAACAGTCAGTTCAATACCATGTGATATGGATGACTAATCACAACTCAGGAGTAATAAAGAGTTGAAATAAGTGTTCACGAACAAGTTGTCATCTGTAATTTGTCCTCATAAACTAGTTGGCAAATACTTATGTGCAATGAATACTTCTATACAAATTAAGATGAGCTTGAATATGATTTATAAACAGGGAAAAATGGTTGAATTAATCTCATATTTCATTTGCAATAAATAATTTGGACAAATACAGTTATCAGAGGGGGGAGCAGAAGGCCTTTATGGAAAGTATCTACAATGCAAATGAGTTGAAAATCACTTTTGTTACTGCCTTATGCTATCAAATTTTTAAAGTGCCAGGTGCTGATGGAATTTTGCAACATGGTTGCATAACTCTAATAGCACTCCCTCTTCAGAAAGTTTTGATAGATTTTTTTTTCTCTCTTAATTATTTTATTGCTCCTTTTGCCACTTGATCTTTCTCTTATAGTCATAGGGTGGTAGATGGACTCCTTCCTGCAGACTGTGCTGCCTATTGCTTCAGTATACGTAGTTCCACCAGTATTAAATACTTTCTGAGCAGGATTCAGTTATCTGTATTAAGGCATCACCTGTGGCAATCTGAGATTCTTAGGTGAGTATAGCAAAGGAGACAGAGCCTGTGGAGACTCCATTGCCTGCTGGAGAGCAGCTGGAGGCCACCCACAATACCTTAGACTTTCAAGTGGTAATAGAAACCTGCACGGGGGCAGTTGATTGGAAGAAGAAGCCTTCATTGCCTGTAGTGAATCTCAGGTAACCTCACCTGCATGTGGAAGGCATACTTAAAAACCTAATCTTAAGTGGCCTAACCTGCACCAGTACCCAGCCTCCAGAACAGGGTGACGTGAAACTCACTCAGAGAGACTCCCACCTCCATGCCATAGTCTTGCGTTTTTACGAGCCACCTAAAGAAGCAGTCTGTTGCTGTATTTTCAAGTATTTTCAAAATGATGGGATGTTTTTGCATTCATTCACACCTAAGTTAGGCATCTAAATTCATTGATTACACAGGTTTTTTTACTTTTCCCCAAAGGGATCACTCTTTTTTCCATTTTATCATTTTCTTGACTATATGCCAGCATTCTGAGAGCCACTTTTTTCCTCTATCCACATGCAGACTGAGCCCATTTCCCTTCCCGTCCTGGCATAACAAGGTACTGTGAAAACAAAATGTCTATGTAGTCTCTTAGAAAACTAATTAAGCTGTTAGATAAGAGCATGGGTAATGATGTACCACAAGGTACACAGTGCACATCTCTGAATTAGAAAAGGGCTCCCCAAAAGCTTCCACAATCTAATCGGGCAAAAAAGAAGTATTTTTGCTTGTATGGATCCTTACAATAGTCAAGAACTTACCTGAGTATTTTGATTTTAAAAAAGAGAGTGATCTAATCCAGCTAACTTGGACACCTTACTTGTACCCATATTTAAATTGCCAGTTTAAACTGCCCATTTAAAGCAATTTTTCTGTAAGTTTTTGTATTCACTAGAGAGAGGTAGATGCCAGTTAAGACCTCTTCAGGAAGAAAACTGCTTTCCCAGGAGCAGGCAACTTGGTTTGCTGGAACTGTTCTGCCCCTGAAACCTTTGGGGTCATCTACCTCTGCCCTATGAGTATCCAGCACTCTCCAGAAACCTACTGAAGCATGAATGGGATCATCACCCAAAGAGTCCATGCCAATCAGAGCCTGAAACAAGCAAGCTGTGTCCCACCTTTCAGATGTGTTCAACAATGTTTTTTCTTGTATAGAGGGGGCTGTTACCATCTAGGTAGCTAGTGATAAATTTCTCTTAAGACACTGGTTCCATTTTTTTTACCATGGAAGCAGCAGATTGATTCTGACAGAAGCAGTTACCAGGTTTGTGACATTTTTTTTCCTTTTGAGCAAAAGCCTGTTTTCTTTGATACATTTACCATTGCAAAAGTGAAAAAGTGATGTGATATCTTGACATTCAGGCATTTTAAAAAAGCATTCTTCCTCTGACATATTCTGTTCTGTAAAGTAGAAATTATTACCACAAAAAATTTGATTTTCCAGTATGAGCTCTAAGAGAAAAAAAGTATGTGAGTGTGGGCACAAGTGAGAACCTGTGAGTGTGCATGTGTAATTTTTCTAGTTAGAGATATCCTGTTCAAAGCTACCTCCAGCACAGTGATTACTAACGCTATCCAAAGTATAAATCAAGAGATACAAATAGAAAGAAAACATCTTGCCCTCTTTGAATAGCTGCTACAGCAGATCTTTTTGTTGGCCTACAAATTACTCTAGTGTTTCTAAGGGAGTGAAATACATCATCTTTTACTATTAGCTATTATTGCTACATGCCTGAAGGGATAGAGTAGTGTGTTTCTATTTCAATTACTCAAGCTACTTTACTGGATATGGATTGAGCCGATTTGACCCTATAAGAACAAATGCTGTTATTATATATAATGATTAAAATCCTGCTTGTACTCAGCTAAAATATAAATCAGCAGTTTGGAAGAACAGGCTTCAAGCTAAATAAAATTGCTTTGGGAGACCAAATAATTCAGGGAATTACCAATGGGCTATTCAGGCTTTCACCTCTATAACAGGTCACTAATTGGATTTTGACCAGTTTCATAGTGGGGATATGAATTTGGAACCAAAATTATTATGTCTGCTGTACAGCCTTCAGTGCCAGTAGTCTCCAT